>JAGVSP010000076.1:0-150208 GCA_022494985.1 Micrasema minimum | reverse complement strand
TATCATACTAATTTCAATAAATCAATGCTTTGTATAAGTCCCTGCATATTTAAAATTTACACTAAATTAAATTTTCTTATGTTACAGGGACGAACAATAGCCCACGAGCCAACAGCCGGAGTAGAAGTTGACTGGGGCCGCCTCTCGCTTCCCAGTGTCCAGGCTGAGGACACAGGATCCTACAGCTGCATGGCGTCCAATGTTGAAGGAGACACCAAGTCTAATGTCATCGATCTACAAGTTTTATGTAAGCTTGCTTTGTAAGAGTTAAATTACTAATATTTTCTTTACTGGGGAACTCAATAGCGATACTTTTTTTCAAATAAGTACATGATTAAGTGTGAACACATTATATGAAGGTAATTATAGAGATCCACATTACATGTACATTTAGTAAACCTTCATTGCCCTTGTATTCGTCCCATCAACAAACTTTCTGCTGGTCTCTAGACCATTCTAATAGTGAATTGTCTTCATCTATTCAAGTCCTTGTAAGTGGTCATGTGAAAAGTCGGAATAATCGGCGTGGATGCATGGGAAGATGTATGAATGTGGAAGCAAGAGAAATATGTAGTCTTCATTTATCCTTTCAGCACTATTTTGGATCAGAAGACAATTTCTTACATCACAGTGACCTACCTATTCAAATATATTATGATGAGAATCATTTGGATACAAGTCGTAATTTCATTGATAGGTGGAATATTTAATAATAGAAAAACTCCGTCATTTAGCGGATCCGATACTTTTTTACTATCATTACATTACAAGTATAATATTGTTATCTTTTGTATTCTAAAAAATTTTTTTTTTTCAGATCCACCAGTCTGTAAAACAAACAAAGAAACAAAGCTACCAATTGTTAATGGGAAAAAAGATATTGAACTACTTTGTGAAGTGCATGCAAATCCTCCGCCAACTAATTTTACCTGGGCGTTGAACAGTTCTAATGGATTATTTATATTACCTCAGGTGAGAAAAAATGATTACTTGCAAAAGATTGATGTTTGGATACACATTTAATAATAATAATAATAATCCTTGTATTTAGCATCATCTTTGATACAGTACATAATAAAATAAAATGAAACAACATAAAATAAAATGAAGTAATATAAAATACATAAAAATAAAATAAAAAGATAATAATGTGATCAAGGTGGTCAAAAATTTTAAATTTTCGACCAATGCTTCAGGAGTGGGCCGTCCGCGTACAGCAGCGGGGCTTGGACCATCCCACTCAATATCATTCTAATATTTTTAGAGTTTTGACAAAAATTTGATTTTATGTTGCTCTACAAAAATTGTTATATCTTTTTTTTGACTGTGTTGATTTAATTGAATTGATAAATTTTCGAGTTCTACAGAGAGCTACGAGGTATAATGCTTTGTTCCAAAAAGAAAAAACCCATACTAACATGCATTACCACAGTTTAAGAAATAGGCTAGCAACAAACTAGGTGATACCATCGATATCTTTCACACTAATGAAATGCAGATTAAACATAATCTTACAAAATACTTCCTTAAATAAATATTTACATACTCTGAGCCATAAGATAACAAACAATATTAACGACATTACTGTTTATCACCGAACAAGTGATCCCTGTTCGATGACTGTCCATAGTTTTTTTTATCACCGAACAAGTGATCCTTGTTCGATGACTGACCATAGTTATTATTATAATTTTATTTTATTGTTTTTCTTTTGTTTTATCTTAAAATCATATTATGTATGCCTGTATTATTATATTAAATTATGTATGTACATGCGTTGCTTTGGTACTGATACTTACATTTGTTTTGTTAAAGCCCCATGGGCGTGAATAAATAAATAAATAAAATGTTAGGAGCAACGTATGTTTATCCATCCTAAACTTCGAACAACAATTCACTACAAGGGGTTTTCCATACAAATTTTCTAAAAATATACGCTTCCTAGGGTTAATTTCATAACACCATTTATTATCAAATTCCACCATCTAAATCTAGTGATGACGTAGATGCCTACTGATGACGTAGTGAGTGACGTAGTGGGTAACTAGACACCTAGACACGGTAGTATTTTTCAAGTATGTCACTTCTCTGAAATTCTTTTTCAAAGATCCAAAACTATGTACTGTTTGAAGTTATTACTTAAAAGCACAATAAAAATTGGCATAACTATTCACAGAATTTTAACTAAAATTAAAAAGGAGCTTTAATGCATTATTTACATATTATTTATCGAAAAATTTCCTATTTTAAACTTTGAATTAGCGATCTAACAATATTTTCTCCATAAAGTAACTGTTCTGCAACAGTTTAAATATCCTATTTCATCACACATTATGGTCTTTGGCTGTGGTCTTATAGTTATGCACACATAATGAGCAGTTGATATCTCTCGATTTCAGGAACAATACTCCTGGTCAGATAAGAACTCGAAGCTCCGCTACCACCCTGTGGGAAGTAATGGGAAAATAGTCGAAGGAGAAGCATTGTGCTGGGGGAGTAACAGGATTGGGAAACAAGAGACACCGTGCACTCTTCGTCTTACATCGCCGCCACCTCCGGCCCCCAAAAACTGTGCTCTTCATAATCTGACAGCGTTTGATTTTAGCCTACTTTGTGATACAGGTGAGAACCAAAATACTGTAATGTAATGAAATAAATAATACCCGAAAACCTTTAAATTGTAAAGAAGTTTCTCGATGTTTCTATTTTGTGAAAAATAAACTATATCTAACGTGCTGGATTGGCGCAGACTTGCCTATGAATAATAAAAATTACTTTAAAATTGTACAAATAATTATAAACATTTATAGATAGGTAAAAAAAAAATATTTTTTTTTTTTACACATTGATTTGCTATAAAGAAAAACAAATATCATTTTACACGCACTGAACATTTTTATTGAGAGAAATCAGCAAGTGTTTGTCCAATATGGGCTTAAATAACAATAATTTGTTGAGATTATCTACTGACATTTCTTGGTGGAATTGCGTTTTAATAAATTAAAACACCTATTTAGTTAGACCACTTTTATAGTTTATCCAGTAACCTGGTTTCGCTATTGCTAGCATCACCAGCCAATGCTAGCTATAGCAAAATCAGGTTACTGGAATAAACTATATAAGTGGTCTAACTAAAAAGGTGTTTTATTTATTAAATAACAATAGTTTGTTTGTACATTTTGAGAAAATGAAATCAATGCTGAAAAATAGTAGCTTTAAAACAAGTTTTTCATTTCCGCTTCATATTATGTTTATTAAAAGTTCATTATTTTGTCTAGATTCATTAAGAGTTCAATGAAATGACAAACTATAAGATTTATTTATAATTAATTCAACACCTTTTTAGTTTTTACCACTTTTTATTAAAAACTAAAAAGTTGTTTAATTAAATTATTAATTAAAATGCAGTTCCACCAAGGAATGCCAGCAGAAAATCTCAATCTAACAAGTTTTTATTAAAATGGTCAAACCTATAAATTTTTAGCATCTGAATTTTAGATGGAATTTTTTTAGGTATCAACAATGGCTATACCAAATCGTACGAGTTGACTGTCCAACTATCGTCGAATGGAGAACTCTTAGCAAACTTGACGACCAACCAGCCGATGTTTAGAGTCGGTGGCCTCCCAGGGGGCAAGGAGCTCAGGCTGCTCCTGTATACAGTCGGACCACACAAGCGATCCACTCCAGTGGAGCTATTTATCATCATGCCTCATCCACCAAAGACTTTTAAAGGTAGGTAACAATGCAATTGACATCAGTTATCCGACACCAGAAAATAACAGACTAATTTGCATATCATAACTGACTATGATAACAAATGTTTTTTACCAAAAACAATTAATTTTTTAAAAAGTAGGTACCTTTAAAAATGTAGTTACAATCCATGTTTATTAGATTACCTCAAAATGGCACAATATTAATGCAAACCTTTTATTTACAGGAAATTACAGCTCCCTTCAAACAATTTTATTGTTTGGAATAACACTCGGTGCACTTTCACTATTCGCAGCTGCTATCATCTTTGTAAAATTCAAAAATAAGATTTTTAAACAGCTTCACGGTAAGTGTTAATAATCTCCTAAAATTACAATTAGTGATATATTTCTATCTGTTGAATAATATTAAGTTATAAAACAGTTAGACAAGTTTTTTCAGTTTTGTCAAATAAATATACCAACCTCTACAGTTTCTGAAAACCTTGCAGATAAACTAAATAAGTTTTTATTTCATTTTCAGGGGATTACAAATCTTCAAGACAAGCAGGAACTGGATTGAGAGAGGAAGAATGTTCCACAGTTGTCCATGAAGACAGAAATCCTGATGTTGTTCCACTCAATAAGGGTATGTTATCTTTAAAAAATGTATTACTTTGAGCATGGCTTTGTCAGGATATTGGACAACAGATAAAATGAAATATTGTGATGCCACATTGCTATGTTTTGTATGATGAAATGACTTCTAAACGCTAAATTGTTATCAGCAGAACAAAATGGAATAGCTCAGATGCGAGCCGAAGAGGAGTGGGAAGTTGCAGCCAGAAGTCCCCGACTTGCTCAGGACACTTCTCCCAAGACTGAAACATCCGTGAGTGTATTGAAAACACCATTTCCACCATTAGTAACTATAAAACTGTAAGTTTAAACTGTTTTTTAACATCTTACCAGTGTCTCTTTAAAACATTGGTGGCACTTATGCACGGTACCTACTTTTAAAAATGTATTTTTTAAACTACCTACTCATATTTTATTGTATAACTCATAATGTTGTGCAATTATACTGATCAGAAGTTGAAATGACCTTTATCAAATGATTTATGTTAAAAGCAATAAAATTTTAATTATGTAGGAAAAGTGGAAAACTGACGATTTTGTACATAATGGCTTCTTTTAAAACAATTTAATTGAATATAGTAATGATAAACCCCGGAACATAAATTTATTCAATTTAGTCTCACACTTGTACCTAAAACTAGGTATTTCTTGTGTATCATAACTTATTTATTGTGTCCTTGAATTATCAAAATTGAAAATATTAATTATCACCATAAAATTATTTTTTGTTTAGCGTAAAATAGCAAATTTAGGTGTTTTTCAGGATCCAAAGGAAGCGTCTTTTTATGCAATCTAAAACCTTATATTTACTCGACTACAATAAATTCTAAAGACACTGTACGGTTATTATTATTAGAATAAAGGATTTAAGCCTTTAGAAATAAAAATAATAAAAGGATCCTTCTGCATTCTAGATTCCGGAAGCAGTAGGAACATGGTCTATTCGAGCATTACACGGCCGAGAAGTAGTGACATCATGTACGCCACTACCACTAACTCAGGAGAGCTGTGTGTAGACTGTAGACATATCCAACTTATATCATTACTGTTTGTAAATACAATACATATTATACTTTATGTGATATATACTATCTACCCATAAATTTTATCATAAATGTATATAATTATATGATGTTGTGAATCCTCCATTGCATGATAAATGTTCCATTTCACTTGTCAAAAATTTGTAATATAACATTAATTACTGTAAAATACACACTGTTCATGAGAAAATGTTTAACTTTTTGTGTTGTTACTAATAAGTATAATGAACTGTGACTTTAATATTAAAAGATAATTATACAATAAATATTGAAATGTTAAAATTGCATTTGCGTTTTCTATGCTTTGCCCTGTACCAAAACCACCACTGCTACAAGTTTGGAAAGTAATATTTAAATAAAAAATTTCGAGAATTGAGCCCTATCTGTGTCAGAAATCATAAAACTAATTAGTTGAAGAAGGATATCAAAGTGTAAGAGGCTAGATTCACACTACGGAGATTCGGGATTCAATTTCCGGTGAGATCACAACATTCACAAGTAGTTTAAAGCCTAGGTATGTGATTTGTAATGGGCTTCCTGGCCTGTTGAGGTGGGGAATGAATAATGAAAATGAAAACTAAAATGGCTTGTTTGATTCTATTTTGTGTCCGTGAATGTGTTAAGGGGGTTTACGTATATAATTACACATTTAACATAATGGTACATATTTGTATTTGTTCTGAAGGATGTAGCAAATAAGTCGACGCCTCCTACGTATAATATCGTAACCCACAAAATGAGATTTTACAGGAGCATTTGAAAATATTTTCGTTCATATGCATGGTTGTAGATACGACAAAATTACACCCCAAAAAAGCCCTTATTATTGGCAAAATAATTTTTTTGTTTTGGTAGAATTAAAGAATAGTTAAATACAGACGAAATCCACCAAAAACTCAAAATCGACAATTTGTGGGTTACGATATTATACGTAGGAGGCTTCGAAGTAATGAGTAAAATAATATGTATGTACTGTACGCAGACAAGATGAGAATACCTATAAATGTATTAGTAGATTTTGCATTAAATAATCACATTGTTATAGTTTTAAAACACCAAAAATATATTATGACACAAAATAGGTTTTAATTGCACGTTTTCTGTTGAACTACCAAACACTTTAAAATTAATAAAACTATACAAAGGTAATTATTTCATAATATTTATAATTCCAGTTCATTTTAAAAACACACATATTATCTCTAGGCCATGTACACTGCCGTGCCAAGACTAAAACATCCCAAAAAAACACTTGGTTTAACTGTAGGTACCTTAAGGGGCCCATGATAGCAGAATTCCTGCTATCGTCAACATTATAATACACCCTCTAGGTATAGATATTCCAGGTGTACTTTGTTTTAACTATGTTTTGGACTTGGCAAGGTAGTACAGACGATGCACTACAATGTCAGTTGACTTGGTTACACACAGTAGCCGTAGATGATTCCCGCACCCATGTTTGCCAATAGTACACTAAGAAAAGCATAATGGAAATTTATTCAGAATCACTGTAGAAAAAGCAATGAAGTTATTAGGAAAAAATACAATATTCAACAGGTTTTCGTAGCATTCGATTGAAATATTTATCATAAAATATCTGTTAAATTATTTCTAACACGAACATTCCTCTTCTTACATTAAAAAAAAATATTATTCAAAATCATGAATTTCGGTTATTATTCGTGATTCTGAACAAATTCGCAAAACATTTTCTCTAATGAGCACTATATTCACAATACGGCCGATCCAATGAACACATTCCTTATTGCGTTTCTTCCGAGGATATTTAGACTAAAGAGATGCGCCCTAAGACATATACATACACTATACGGTATTGAAGCCGGATATAGAAAAAAACTTTGCTGAGCCTATTATAACACATAATTTCCACTGAGACTAATAAAATTATTTTAAAACACTTAGTAAAATTATTAAATTGCAGTCGAGTCATTAAGCCGTATATTTTGATGTTAGCTCTCCACAGTCAGAATGTTGAAGAAGTATGAAATAGTACGAAGTGGCTCACACCACACTCTCCAACTTCGTTTAACTTCGTGAGAGTTTGAAGCTAGCTCGATAATGCATCGAGAACTTGTGGTAAACCTTCAAATAAATTTTATAAAAACTAATATTTTGTAATATTTGAGATTTTTTATCTTTATAAACTGCAACAATAATTCAATTTCAATTTTCAATTGCAATTTCAATAAAAATCAAAGTGTTTTATTTTATATAATACAATAATTCAATATTAACACCAACTGATGGATTATGAAATTATACACGACATATCCGGTTAATATAAACATCCTTGGTTTATTCTATACGAAAGTGTATACATTATGTGCGCATGCAAGTTGCCAGTTCTATTAAGAAATTATTATTTACATATTGCTTTCCTATCCACCGTCCCTTAAGAATTGTTCCTTACATAGTTTGCTACTTTGGATAATACAACCATAGTTGGAATGTTATCACAGTAATTCCTTGACAGGAAATTATACATTAAATTAAATCTGCATAACTTGATATGTATATTCAATACGGAGAACTGTTTTACATAATATATAAAAAATACGTACAATGAATTTGTAATATTCTAGCTAGTTGAAAAGGGTTGCGTAATTTATTATATCATCACACCATTCTGTCATATTTTATGTATTTCAAAATCATCCCATACAAAAATAATACAAAAGTAATTTGATAACTTTTTACCATTGTCAATGTTTCAAATAATGTAGGTGTGTCTCTATACTGCAAATCCCAACTAAATTACGATATTGCCAGATATAAGATATTTACTGGTTGAACTACAAAGCGATATGACGCTCCATCACAAAATTAACTTATGATAAAAACAAGTAATTTTCATTTCGGTATAAAATAACAACCTGAACTCGCAAATCTCAAAACTGGAGAAAATGCAGCAAGTTTTTGCAGCATATAAACGATATGTAATTAATTTAGAAAATGAAAACCAAAAGCTTCTTTGTGAATATTCATATTCTAAATACTTTTTGTGCGAAAAAAAATATTCTGTATTCCTAAAACAACATGGTAATGATTTATTTTGTTGAAAAAATTAGGCTTTCAAAGAGATCGCTATCATTTTAAATCCTGAAAAAGTTGCAAATTCATTGTT
Source organism: Micrasema minimum (assembly GCA_022494985.1). Taxonomy (NCBI): domain Eukaryota; kingdom Metazoa; phylum Arthropoda; class Insecta; order Trichoptera; family Brachycentridae; genus Micrasema; species Micrasema minimum. The sequence goes on along the minus strand of JAGVSP010000076.1, from coordinate 141,686 downwards.
GCATATTTTACATGCAGTACAAAATAATATTCTTAAAATATTGGTAGATGTTTAAAATAAGGAATGGCATCTAAATTGAAAAAGTCGGATGTAAAAGTCAGTTGCGTTGAAACAAGACAACGGGTACTATAAAGTATATAACATTATGTACAGTGAGGCGACGCGGGCGGCCGACAATCAATAGATTACTTCATACACCGTGGCTTTCTTGTCACCGGATCCAGTCACAATGAACTTATCATCAGCCGAGATGTCGCAGCTTAACACGGAGGATGACTCTTTGGACTAGAAAACATAATACATAATGTATGTTGCGTCTATTTGTACAAAAGTACCGCAGTAAACAAATAAATGAAAAGGCATTATTTGAGAATTACGCACAGTACAAAGCTGTCGCTATCCACGTGCCACCTTTATCAGTATAAAGACTTAATAAGCGAGAAGTAAAAGCCATAATAGTGTTAAAATGTTTAAGCACCAAGATGATTTAATAAAATTATGTCTCATAAAGCAAAAGAGTGGTGGGTAGAAGAGGAAAGTGGCATTTTTGCATTTGTGCCCCTAACTAAACGTCCAAAAGAGTGGACAGATAGAATCCATCTTTACAAACAGAACATGCTTCAAACATTTCTGTAAATGTTTAAAGCGAGGGAAAAAATCTCACCAATTAATATATTTTAAAAAAAACTGGAAAACCAAAAGGGAAATTAGAATATAAATTACCTGGAATATGCTAGCACCGTATGGCGTCCTCCAGGCATTGAGCAAGTTGTCTTTTCCAGTGGACACAAACCATTTCCCACAAGCCGCAAACTTCAGGCTGAGAACGCATGACTCGTGAAGTAACAACTGGTAGCGATCTGGTTTACCCGCGTGTAATACTTCTACGTGAGAATTCTCCATTCCCACTGCTAACCACGAGCCTGCAACATATTACAAGTTATTACGCCGGTTCACAGCTTGGGCCCATATTTTATTTAATTAGTTAGGACAGTAACCTGTTAGGAATTATATCCCAGGGAGAAGATCTGGCTGGAGAAGTCATGCTGGTTGAGCTGCCTCCCCTCCCGGAGGAAGGAATACGAGCGCACCGTGTTGTCCAACCACCGGTCCACAGCTTGGACTAGATTTACCGTCAGCTGATATATCTATAAAAGGTTGATAATCGCGCCATCTGTCTGAGTGCCCTGCCAAATCAACAAATCATGCTAAATAAATCGATAAAATAAACCACCATATAGGAATCCTATTATAGCAAAAAGATCTCACCCACCGGTCTTGGATCCGTCATTATAATATTTTAGATGGAACATACCTTGAAACTGTCGGACTAGAGTTTGGTTGTGTAAATCCCAAACAGCTATGTTTCCATCAGAACAGCAACTAAAGCACACCTGAAAATAGAATGTTATTTGATTGTTCAGTAATTTGACATGAATATATCGTCGGCATCGGCATTATCGTTAGCATTAATTAGTGACTCTAGGAACACTATTTTGAGATAATCAATGCTTGCGTTTTTATTAGGCTTCAATGAGTGATCAAATCTCCACCTTCAAAGTGTTTTCATTTAATTAATATTATGATAAAATCATTCATTTAATTACATGCTGAAATCATTAATTTAATTTATATGTTTAAAAGGCAAACGTGACTTTCTTCAGTGGAGAAAGTGACATTTCGTTAATGAAGAAACCATTGCCAAAGTGACAAAGTTCAAAAATCACTTTTTTTATTATTATCTTCTTATTTATATCTTATTTTATTAGAGAACATCCAAAAAAAAGGACCGTTAGTAAAGAAAAATTGAAGCCGATTGTTAAATTCCAGAGAGAAGCGAATTCCGCCCTTGTCTGTTTATTAAGTTCCTAATATATCTGCTGGATGACGCGCACAGAGGCAAAGAAGTGATACCAGCCAACCGACATAGGTTAAATTTTGTATGAAATACCGCCCATCTCCAATATTAACCCAGCACTAGGTATCGCTGGCCGATCAATAGAAGGAAAAGTGTCTGATGTTTTAGGTCTCTCCTGTTTGGGTCAGATTGTTTCTTCATCGACGATTAGCTTGTTAAAAATCATTACTTTTCATCTAAATTGAGATTCAAACGAAAATTTTGTAACACCGTGATTATTGTCTGAATGGCGACAATATGAATCCTTTAAGTTGCGCCCACCTTAGAGTCGGGGCTGATGGCGAGGGCGTAGCAGGCGGGAGCGCTGGACGTGAGCTCGGCCTTGATGCGCGGCGTGGGGCTGGCCAGGTCCCATATGGACAGGTTGGACGCCTCCCCGCCCACTATCAGCGTCCGCCCGTCGGGCAGCAACTTCACCGACCGGATATAGTTATCCCGTTGCTGAAACATAACAGAGCCCTATGTTTAACATCTTTCCCATCCCTACTCATCTACCCACCCCCCAAATACCCCTACCATTACTTCCTCATCCGTAGCCACACCCACTTATTAGGTATTTATTCTATTACTAGTTGGCTAAGTGTACAAAATAATCAAAAGTGAATAAAAAACAAAGTGTTTAATTTTATTTATTCAAGTTAATAAAATGATTTACAAAGTTTGTGCTTCGAACATCAAAGAAACATAACAATTTATTTATTTGGTATTAAAATTTATTTTGTATAGATTTAGATAGTTTAAACGACACAATTGAATCCCTACATAGAATTACAGCGTTATTGAGTCAGTGTTTTTTCATAAACTTATAAAAAATATGCGGCGTGTATTATGCTTACTGCCGTTCCTCCATTTTCAATTTAATAACAGTCCTCGACTTTCTTCCTGGACCACTAGAGCAAGGATTTTTTCATACGTTTTAGATATCTACCAGAATCTATCCAATTTTTTTTTAAAGGAGATAAATATACTATTGAAAAGAGAATAAAATGAATAATCACCAGGCAGTCTAGCTGTGATAGTGGCTTGGAACAAGTAGCGGGGGTGGTGATGTCCCACAACTTCACGCAGCCCTTTCCTCCCGTGTAGGCGTGTCGACTGGGGCCACTTTGTGAAAGGGCCACAGCGCACACAACCTGCAATAAACAATTGAACATTATGCAAGGTAGATGTATGAAAGAGACATCCGAGTATGAGAGTAAGAGATTTATTTAATTATTTATTATTACATTTCACACATTTGAAAATCACAATAATTGGATGGCGACTCAATCAGTGGAGACCCATGCCAATGATCTGGCCCCGACTCACTAGATAGTCCGTGTCGAGTCAGGGCATTGTAGCATTATACATAAGTTTGATCTCACAAATTCAGAATTTACAAAACAATATTTTAGAATACCAAATTTTAAGTTACATAGTTATATTTTTGCAGGCATTTTCAACATATACACGACCCATGGCACGACGATGTGTGCGTATGTAAAAAATATGGCAGTGCGAAGCTCTAATTACAAGCATTTGATTTAGGGAATATACAGGATAGTCAATAAAGATTTTTTTTAAATATAATAACTATTGGATTTTTTAAACTAAGTGATAAATCTGATAAAAGTTTTGTTAAAAAAAAGTGCAGCTTTGTGACGTGCCATTAATTTTATATTGATTTTTTTTGTGATTTTTCAAAGGAAGCGACAGAATGACAGTTGGCACTTTACGAATGTGATGTCATTGTTAAATAAACACATTATTTTGAGACAATACGCAGGTAAATATCCAAATTATACTTGTATCTACCAATAACTGCAAGCCATCTGGGATTATTTTTAGTTTTCACACGAAAATAGCTCATGTAAAAAAAGTTCAAAATCTGCAAGGTAATTTTGCATAATTTGCATAACTAGCGGCCCTGGTGGTGACACAGGTAATTACAGGTAAAGCAGGTGAGAGGTTAAACTATATATTTCATCATCATCATCATACCATATCCGCTCCTATAAACTATATATTTACATTACTAAATAAGTGGAGAAAGTAACCTTTGCCTGTTGAAGATCATAGCTTTTCCTTTGAATTGTGATTGAAATGAAAATCTACTTAGACCAGAGTTAGTGGCTGTTGCCTGAACAGTGAAGATATTATCTAAAAATCCTTCAATCATCTCAGACAAGTACTTGCGATATTGAATTACGTTGAGTATTAATCGAATGTTTGTTTACTTCTCCATGCGGCAGAGTAGTGGCTTGTCTCGCTCCTCTGGGTATGCCGGGACCTATCAGAGCGTCCGCCGGAAAGGGCACCGTTTGTAACGGCCCCCCACACGAGTGGAAGGAGTACGCTCTGAAATCACAAAAACACAACATTTGGGTTGGATGTGCAGAACATCAACATCAAACATCCGCCTCTTTATCTTAAACAACATTTTTGACCAAACTGATTTTTAAGCTTTTTTTAAGCAACAATTTATTATGTTCTATAACAACAAAGAATGTTATTTTCGGTTGACTGTTTGGTTAACCTGCAAAATATACAAAAAATCGGATAAAATCAGATATATAGGTAGTCAACCATCTAAATAATTTATAGAAAAGCGTTTGTTTATTTTTCTATTTATTTTTTTTAGGTAACATTCGCCCCAAGGTGGAAACTTTATCACTGGCCATTAATCACACATTTTCCCAGGTCAACCCTGCGCTTCTGTGCATTGCCAAGAAAAACTGGACAATTAGCACCAATGGCCTTTTAGAAGCTTAAAGAAAATGCTTTTGTAAGAACTGTGCACCTTGTAAAAATAGTATAAACAATTAATTTTAATAAACAACATTTTGAGTGTGTCCAAATACTTGTAGACAAAAACTGGATTTGAACTGGATTTGAACCTGTAAACGCCTAGATATCCATATTCCCTTCCAAACTTCTCGTCTCTGTTGAGATGTCAAATTGTAATTAATTTAAAGATTAGACTGTTATACATTTGCTTACATTAGATTTTTCTTCATTCCATCCTACTTTTACAAATGTCATGGCTAGTTAATACATCTCTCTTGCACTTGCTAAGTTCCTTACGCACTGTTAACATAAAGTAAATCCAACTCACGGTTTTCCCGCAGCTACCCCATTAGACCTGGGGGAGTCCGGGTAGGTGGGCCCGGGGGGCTGCGGCGGGGGGCGGTGGTAGGGCGGACCGGGGGGCAGGTAGGGCGAGTAGGGCCCCCCGCCCCCGCCCCTGCCTTGCTTGCTGCCGCCGCCCCCCGTAGGCGTCACCGACCGCCCCTTCGTGGAACTCGGAGTGCCGGGCTTTTCCTGGAAACAGATCATACTTTTATACAACATGAATATAAATACTAGTATAATTTCTTACAAGTAGTTACTGCCTTGGCTACACTACATATTTAAGTTACGCCTTTTTGAAAGATGGACGACGAGTTCTGCTACAAAATTGTCAAGAGGAGGAGGATAACTCACATCTTTGATTTTAGGTGTACTGCGCGAGGAGCTGGAGCCACTCCGACTGGGGGGGCGGTGCAGGGGACCCCCTCCCGCCGCGCCTCCGCCCCCGCTCCCGCCTCGGTCCGGCCCGTTCTCCCGCCCCGCCTCCCCTACCCGCTCCTCACCCTTTCTATCTTCCTGCAAACGGAATCTTTATATTAATTCAACACTTTATAGTTTATCATAATTTTTTATATTATTTTTAAAAGGGTACTTTTCCATGCAAGCAAATAGTTCTAATATTTTAGAGCATACTCCACAACGTGACTCACGGCCGCTTTCCCATACAAACGTATTCCTCGATTCTCTCCCTGGAATTTAACATTAGAGCAATGATTTTTTCACACATTTTAGATATCGACCCGATGTGTGTTTGTATCTTCTTATTTTTTAAATTCCTTTAATATAAAATATTAACAAAATAAGACGATGCTAACACGCATCTGTAGCTCAAGCACAGATAACTATCGACGTAGTTAAAAGCGTGTTATTCACGTGCTAACGCTAACGATTTGAGCGATCACAATGACATATCTTTCAATACTGCGATCGCTGAGCCGAGCATCGACGATCTGAGCCGAGCGGAGCCGAACTACGCTATATCGCGTCCATCCGTCAAACGTCAAATCATCGCGCTTGTCGGATTTTTTATTATTTTGACTTCTTTTCTCAATATTGGCTTGCCGAAAACCGGCTAAATTTAGATTGAATGAAGATTTGTGCGAATAAGATATATCTCGGGAAATGGCTCGCGACTAGTATGCGCTCGTTTAATAATTGCGATCGATAACTTTTAACGCGTGTTCCATTGTGATGATCGCGAAAACGTTAAACATCCATGGGTAAGAAATCGTTATCACGTCGCTTATTACCGAGTCGGTACTGATCTGTGATCGAGCAACTGGTCGATATCTAAAATGTGTAAAAAAAAACATTGCTCTAATATTAAATTCCAGGGAGAAAATCGAGGAATACGTTTCTATGGGAAAGCAGCCGCGAGTCACGTGGTGAAGTATGCTCCTTAAGCCTTTAAGATATATGGTAAAAAGTTTATTTGGGAACAGTGATGTAACAGCGCATTACACTAGCGGTAATGATGGTAGATAGACGTTGGATCATTTTATACTTGAGACTGTTGGGTTAGGTAAATTGAATGCAATGTAAACGGATGTTTTAGCACCGCCACGGAGGTGTTAAAGGGAAATGTATGTATACGTAAATAGATACCTATCACCTTGTGTGATAATTGTGAAAAGACTTAAAATGTATTAAGTATGTATTTGTTTTGGTCAAATTTATATCCCAATCATAAATAGTAAAGAACTTACCTCGTTTGCTACATCTACCACTAAGTCTTGGTCACTTTTTTCTGCGTCGCTATCCTGTAATAAACCAATATATTTTTGTTGAACAATAATTGCCATAAAATATGTACCTACATGTTATAAAAACTAGTAGTAATTATCATAACCTAGTTTTTTCAAACTAAAAGGATGTGATATTGCACACTTTTACAATATTATATCAAATAGTTATGTATTTATATCATACATTTGTATATTTTTATTAGGTACATATCAAGAAAATTATTTTATTATTATTTTGTTTTACTTATTTTTATTTTATTTTATTTCATTCTCTTTTAGAGAGGCATAATATCTAAAACAAATCAAATCTAATATTGATGATTAGAACTTAGCACAACTGCAAAAAAAAGTTTTTCAATCTGTCTAGTTATTAAACTGATTTGCGACGAGTGCTATGCAGGTGCTTCCTCACATATATATAATCACATTTCAATTGCCGAATGAAATAAATAAATAAAATGCTTTATTGTATTACGCACTATCAGCAATTTACAAATGACACATATCTTCTACAGTACAACTGTCTCCCTAGGGTATGATAATATAAATCTTGGAAAGGTTAGTTTAGAACTCACGTGACCGAGCATCTTGTCTTCTTTCCTCCGTTTGACTTCGGCTGGGTCGGGTTCTATTGGTGATCTCGATCTGTACTTATCTCGGTCAGCTGGGGACACAGAACTCCTCTGAAAACAATGTTTTTTTATTTATTAAATAGTCACTTTTTTTTTTACATTATAAAAAAAGAAAACTCTTTCATCGTGCCATTTCCTCAAAGGGGTAGACGGAGAGGATAAAACGTCACATTACTCTCTCCAGGCACACTTCCTTTCTACCGTCTGATCACTAAAAAGCCGCTAAATGAAGAAGAAAAAAATTCTCTTTGAGTAAAAAAGGCAAAAAATCTTGTCTCTGAAAGCTTGAACAACTTTATTAGACCTAACAGGTTTATTTATTTATTTATTTCAGTTATTTAGAACATTACAGAAAAAATCCAATTCATTCTAAATACAATACATGAATAGAAAGTTATGTTAGTATAATGATACAAAAAAGTATAGAAAGAAATATTAAAAGTTAGAAAGTGCTTTCCTAATGGAAGACCCACTGTCGTGAAATAAGTCGACATCCAAGGTGATGCGATTAAGTAACAAGATTGCTCTACCAACAGGCATAACCATTGGCAGGTTGGTTCTGCATATTGGCAGGTAAAAAAATCGATGCTGTCTTTGTCGAAGATAGTTATCAGGTACGAACAGACCTACAAAAATTGGTTATTATGTCCAACAAAATTGTCAGTTTTCACAGCTTCTAGGGGCAAAATTTTTCACCTTTTTTGCTAGAAGACAAAATTTTGGATTATTCAGATAGCAGCCTTTTAGTGATCGGACAGCAGCTTTGCTTCCTCCACATTCATACATCTTCTCATGCGCGTGCATAATGGTGTGCGTACACCGATTATTCTGACTTTTCACATTCATACATCTTCTCATGCGCGTGCATAATGGTGTGCGTACACCGATTCTTCTGACTTTTCACATTCATACATCTTCTCATGCGCGTGCATAATGGTGTGCGTACACCGATTATTCTGACTTTTCACATTCATACATCTTCTCATGCGCGTGCATAATGGTGTGCGTACACCGATTATTCTGACTTTTCACATTCATACATCTTCTCATGCGCGTGCATAATGGTGTGCGTACACCGATTATTCTGACTTTTCACATTCATACATCTTCTCATGCGCGTGCATAATGGTGTGCGTACACCGATTATTCTGACTTTTCACATGACTCACAAAAAGTTTACAACAATTTAAGTATGCATTTTGCTGTAATAACTAGATAAAACGAATCTTAGCACTAGAAAAACATGTTTAAAAATTCATTCAATATGAGTTTATTAAAAAGCAATACTAGAGTGCATCCCCAAAACAATAGTAGCGTATCTCAAAATTATTTTTTTTTGGAAAGGCTTTTAGAATATTCATCGAACACCTTGTTTAGTTTTGACCACATTTCTATTTCTGTATTATTTTTTTTATCTTGACTAACAGCTCCAGATTGGTAGGAGGCTATTCAAATGATTATGTTATTTACAAAAAAAGCGTATATTCAATAGTAAATAAATGTATGTATCACCTGCAGGGCTCTCCTCTCCTCCGGCGGTTTGACCTCCGGGGGCTCCGGTTTGGGGGGCGCAGGGTGCGGCGGCGCGTGCCCCCCGGCCAGCAGCGCCCCCGCCGCCGCCTGCTGCGCGTGCATCTGCTGCTGCATGCGGGCCACGTGTGCGCCATGCAACCAAGCCCCAACACAAACACGCGTTATATTGGGGTCGCGACACATTCACAAATAATTGCCCCTTTTGTAGTGTATTGATAATTGGGAATTTGAGGCTTATCGTCTCTATGCTAACAAGTAATTTTTTATTCATTTTACAGGACGAGGAAAAGGACGAAAATCTGATATTTTATTGATTTTAAAAAAATTCTAAAATTAGGTAAATTTTGGAAAATTTTAGAAAATAAAAATATTTTCCATAGATAAAGTTATAAGTATATAATTTTATATGAAACTTACGAGGAGATGCTGAAGACCCTGTTGTTGCTGTTGCTGAAAACAAAAATTCAACAGAATATTATCCACCAGATGCTTTGCGGAAAAATATTTACGCTGTGGGGATGTGAGACCAGAGTCAAGCTTTTATGTGTTTATTGTTTTCCCAGAAATCAACTGAGGGGTGATTTTAATATTAGAATGGAACATAATACTGCAATTAGGTAACCGATTTATGGCTTCTATCACTTAATGTGGTTATACTATTCTCATTAATTCTGCCCACCTATTTATATGAAATTAGTTTATGTGTGGATTTTTATGTAAACAAATAAATAATTGAAATTCGATTACCCAACAAAATCAGAGATACCTAATTATGGTAAGTTTATGTTATTACACTTCCATTTTGCTTTGATTCTCTTACTATTGTTGGTTTAAGAAAAAAAACATTACTACATCAAGCTGTTAGTTGAAAAATCTTCACATTATTAGAAAAGAATTTTCAGTGGAAAATTACATATGTCGAGGAAGCTGTATTGTCTAGTCTAGATCTAGCCAACAAGAGGATGAGTGAAAACAAATGAATAAGTTAGGCACAATAAACATGTATGTCGCCATAATGCAAAAATGTTTGATTAATATTTTTATCCATAATTATGATTACCTACAATGAAAGCAATGAAAAACTTAATCACTTAAATACAACAAAACACGAGTATTTTAAAGATTGTAAGATATTTTTCTATTGTTGATTTTATTTGTTTGTTATCTGAACACAAAGGAGGAGGATTACATCATAGTTGAAAAAAATCAAACAAGTTTTTTGTGATATTGCCAGGGATCGATCCCGAAACATCCATAATGTGAGTCCAGTGTCTTAGCTCTTAGCCATCACACCATGGTGGCTGCCGTATTTATTATATACATTTAATTTTGGTGAATATGAATGTAATAAAATTGCAATTTGAGTACCAAGCACAAAATTCTCCATTTTGACTGATAAAATTATGTGATTCAAAATTACAACATAATGTAATTGCCAAAAAAGGTTAATTTGCAAATGAGATACAATGTCACTTTTTTTTAACAATGTAACTTTAGAAATAATGAAATATAAAGATTTGGCTGTCAAAATAATAATAAAATTATATTTGCAGTTTTAAAAATTATTTAATTTTTGAGATTATATTTACGGAGATTTAAAAAATATCTACATGTTAAACATAATATTGCATGCACGAGAAATAATACAGTATAATAAATAAATAAATTACATAAAATGCCAAAGTATCAAAAGTTATGATGGTGAATCCAGTATGTGATTTTAAAATCAAACAAAAAATACAATTAATTTGAAAGCTGAAAGCTAGCAAACACACAAGCAACAAAAAAATGTCAAAATTTATAAAAAAATAAAAATGATGTGACATTTTTATGGTAGAATCATTTATAAAAACTGACTACTAAATTTTAAATTTTTCTTTTTAAGATTTACATTCAATGAAGAAAAATTCTAAAATTGTATTTAACAGATTTCTAACTCATTTTAAAAATCCTTATTTCATTTTGCAAAATGTTATTTCAAACAATATACTACGTTTTTCAGAGACATTTTTATGAAACTCAAAAACGTGCTTATTAGAATCTCAAAAATTATTATTGTAGGATTAAAAAAAGATCAAGTAACTTTAATACTAGAGAGATATAAACACTAACGCCGAGGTAGAGATCCAAAATAAGGAAATTTAGTTAGTTGTTTATGCTAAAAGGCATTGTCATAAAATAAAACAAAACTGGGATTTGAATATATGTCCTACACGTAGAATTAAATAACTTTTTACACTCATTTAAAGGTGAAGACTTTCAGCCTTAGTGTTGCTAGCTTCTGCCATCAGAATGTGTGAATGTGTGTCCATCATGAATTCAGCATCATAAGATTGAAGTTTGCGCCGACCGGCGGCGTACCTGGCTTACCCATTGCAGTGGAGGGAAGGAGCCTAAGTCGGAGTTGAAACGTACCCCGATAATGGCGTTCAGCTCGGTCATGGTGACCTGCTTGGCCCTCTCCACGGCCGCCGCCACCTGCTGCTGGTGCTCCTGCGCCAGAAACGGAAGCAGCTGCCCGATTATCGCGTTCAGTCTTTTAGCTATTTCAGTCTGAAAACGTAAACCGAAAATTCCAGTGACAAAGTTAATTCAAAGTATCCTTTTATATTTATCTATATCTACCCCGTTACCCCGTTAATAGGGTAAGAAGCCCAATAAATTCCAAAGGCTTATTGCACCAGGAATCACTCGGTTTTTATTTGGAATGGTAACAAGAATAGAACCGCTTGCTGGAATATTCGTAAGAGATTTTATTTCTTACTATATAGATATTTGAAATCAGTGTATCCCTATTAAAACATAAAAAGCATATTTGTGATCAGTTATAAATGTTTTGATGAAAAAAAAAGTATTATATTAGCTGTAAGAATTTTTTTATAGCTAAATAAAAATGTACAAACAAACAAACAATTCCATCTTTTGACTAGTGTAACTTCCATACAGCAAAGTCCCTAAATCCCAGGAGAATTTTTTTTAAATGGAAAATTCGCTATATTGAATATACGAAATTTATATGAAATAAAGCTTGAAGTTCAATGTTCCGTAAAAAAAACTTCGTTATATAGAAGTTCGTTATATGGAAGTTTATCTTTATTTCAGCCTGGACACAATAACCGAGGAATTCCGGGATGATAAAGTTTATTAAATACAGGTTGTAACAAAACTCGATGTACAACTCGAAAGCTGGTGAATCTACATCGTATTTGGAGACGATTGTGTAATATGACTTTTTAATCTGGGCTTGAAAATTTTTTTTATATCTTCTCACAAAGGTTTTCATAATTATGGTAGATTAAGTAAAATTTCTCAAATTCTTATAAAAACGGGTTTTTTTATTTGTTTTCTTTATGGGTAGTACTGATTTGACTAAATACATGATATTTGATAACAATTAGCAAAAAAATCAACTTCATACTAATTTTCTCGAAAACTAAGGGTCAAATAAAAAAAAAAAATTTTACAAAATTGACTCCAAATATTATGTAGATCCACTGGTTTCCCGCTTGTACATCGAGTTTTGTTACACCCTGTATAGATAACATCTTTTTAATCAACCAATATATGATCTACAAGCTGACCATAATCACTGTAAATTATTATTTTCATTTTACCTGTTTGTGCATTTCCACATTTAATCCATATGACATCTCGTAATACTGAAAAAAAAAATCAAATAATTACTAAAGTACTTTTTTTAAAGAATATGTAACAAAGTATATTTTTATAGAAACACATCTTAGTATACAAGCTTGTATAATATTTCATAAGCTTACCATCACATAATGTCGTTGCATTTCAGTTTTTTCACCCGCTAACTTTTCACACTCCAGTTTTTAACTGCAAAAAAAAATTCAAATTCATCTGAGTTATAGGTGTAAATCTACAATCTAACATTCTTCAGCATTGAAGGAGTTTTTTATATTTAGAATTATAAGTAGTGAGAGAGTTAAAACATTAAAAAAGTATATAAGATTTTAATCAAACCGTCTTCTTTTAGCATTATTCCTGAAAGGGACGCAAGCTAAAAATGTTTCTATTTATTAAGTTTGATGAGTGGGAATTTTACGCCATACCAGGTTTATCAATCGAAGAATTTATCTTTTACAAATATATGAACAAACATTAAAGTATGTAAAAATTGGTTTAAAAAAAAAGGAATAAATAAAACGAGCTCTTACGTGTGATACTGGGCTTGAAGGAAGTTAAACTCTTCCTTTATCCTCTCCAGCGTGTCTGCTATGGTGAACTTTATGGGGCCGGCACTAGTTGGTGGACCCTGCAACAAAAACGAACAATTGAAAACAAGACAAATACTCATAATAAATCGGGAGTAGTGATTTGACAATGAAGGAAAAAACAGCAGTAGCTCGATCACAGATCACTATCGACGCGGTAATAAGCGACGTGATAACGATTTCTTACCATGGATGTTTAACGTTTTCGCGATCACAATGGAACACGCGTTGAAAGTTGTCGATCGGGATTATTAAACGAGCGCATCAAGTCGCGAGCCATTTCCTGAGATATATCTTCTTCGCGCATATCTTCTTTCAATCTTTCTCGAGTGCCGTATTGCATTTAGCCGGCGTTCGGCAAGCCAAATATTGAGAAAAGCAGTCGACATAATAAACAATCTGACACGCGCGTTGACTTTCTTGATTTGACGTTTGACGTTTAGCCGCGATATTTATTATCATCTATGGTGCTCGGCAACGCGAACGTGGAATGAACATATGTTCATTGTGATCGGTCAAATGGTTAGCGTTAGCACGTGGTTAGCACGTTTTTAACTACGTCGATAGTTATCTTTGATTGAGCTCCAGATCACAGTACACCACACAATTTAAGGCAACAATAATATTATCTACCTACCATTCTTGTATGAGTATTATTATTAAATATTAAATCTTTAATTATGCCAAAATCACTCGTAAACGAGTGGAGGCTATTCATTAAAAAAACTTTAATTTTAGCGGAAGGCCGAGAAAGACATGACCAAGTACTTGAAAGTGGACATGTGAAAAGTCGGAATAACCGGCGGATGTGCATGAGAAGATGTAAGAATATAGAGGAAGCAAAGGTAGTCTGTCAGGACAGAGTGGCATGGCGTTCTATCCTCTCTGCCTACCACTACGGGGAAATGGCGTGATGGTTAGTTAGTTAGTAATTTTAGCACTACCAAATTTTGTTTATATTATTATTTTTATGTCGATATGAAAAAAAAACATTAATATGTAAAATGCTTTCGGCGGCACGGGGTTTCCCAGCGAGAAATGCAAAAAATATATATTGGGCATAACTATGCCCTTTAAACTTATCCAGAATCAATGAGATGCAGTAAATAAATTATAATAATAAGCAACAATTTTATGAGATAGTTACCAAATTAATATGATTTTTATTGATATAAATGGTTTTATGAAGCAATTAGTGCTTAGGTATTTCGATTATATAATTTTAAATGAATCGGAAAATATTTTTAAAGAACAACTTTACATCAAGGAAGATAGAAGAGTAAGGAATGGTCCTGAGAACATTAATTTGTCCCTATGACGAGCTATGTCCCTATATTTATTTAATTTTTTTATTTATTTACAGGAAAACCAACAGTATAATGCACACGTATGCATGCTGTTTGATATATTTATTGATTGTAACAGATAACAATGTACAGTGGGGGTTAGATCACACAATAAACTTAAGCACTGAAAGATCCTTTAAACTACACAGGGTCACTTCGCGGTCACTGACTATACAATTACTGGTTACGCGGGATATCACTAAACCTTCAGTCCTCCGATACCGTCGGATCGGACTGGTATCACTCGTACTGGGCTGAGCCGGGCGTTGAGCAATGGTAGGACCACTGGTTTCGTACCGCTTTGCCGCCTGGATTATCGGGCAGGACCACTGGTTCCACACTCCTCGATTGTCCACTCAAGCCACTTTGCTATGTAACAGGACCACAGGTTCCGTGTTAGAAGCGCAGGTTTCTATACCAAAGCCGGACCATAGGTTCCTGATACTTGGTTAGTTGCCTGGGGCTGAGAGGCCATCGACTGTGTCTTTGAATGTCGTGCGTGATCTTATACACCGTGTTCCACGATGAGACCGCGAAACTCCGGAGGCTGATTGTTCATGGTATTCTGAGAAAAAAATCCTTATAAAGTTTTTTGATCCGGGCATTTCCAATAATTAATTTTAAAAAAGTATTCATAAAAAGCGACGAGTGTAATACTGGCTTCTGTTTGAAGTGTTAGCGGCGGCGGGGTGGCGGTTGGCGGGGAGGAGTGGGGGTCCGCTCTGGTACGCCTTGTACGGACATTCAAAATTCGAATTTCATATCTGAATCTTTAGTTAAAGTTTTAAAAATATGTGATTTCTTCGCGCTTATTGGTGCAGGTCTCGTGGTGTGAGCCAGTTCAAAAATTGACGGTATTACACGCGTGAATTTTTATTCATATTTTAATATTTTTTTAAAGAAATTAGAATTGAGTTTTTTGAAAAACTTTATTAAGATTTTTTTCTCAGAATATCATGAATAATCACCCTCTGGAGTTTCGCGGTCTCATCGTGGGACACGGTGTATAGAGCTAGCGCGGCCCTTTGGGTGAAGTAATGGGAGAATCGTTTGGGGCTCCTCCTTTCGGCCGCTGGGATTGGTTCGTAACGCAGAACGGGATAGGGCCATGTATTAGAAAAGGAAAGTATTCGGATCTTCACGCGCCGCGTTACAACAGTCAAATATAATCACTAACATAACATAAAAAGAAAACAGAGTAGACCAATTACAGGTTCTATAGCAACCATTGTGTCAATGTTGTAACAGAGTGCTTCGATTGGTTGGGGATCTACCAGATTCTAATAAAAGCTGTCACGAGTATCATACGCTTACACCGTACCCCCCTTCATATAAAAAAAATTGAACATCCTTGCTTTACACACACCTTTATCGTAATAAGATTTTTCAAAAACACATATTTCAGGGATCTTTTGTTAGAAGCTATCACTCACAAAGCTGAGAAAGCTGTTTTAAAAAAAATCCTCCATCACTAATATCAATCAATAATTGTTCATAAATTATTTGAAAACTAATCATTAATTATCTACCTGATCAAAATCGTCACTAAAATACATGACTGGTTTCACTCGCCTTCGTTTCATAATTTTAAACAAATAAAAAAATATGACTATGAAACTGTAGGTAATAAACACTTTTGATATGATTTTATTATGAAGAGGTAAAATATTGATATAAACTGGGTTTCGACAAATACTAACACAACCAAACACAGTGAAATCAATGAAACAATGCCTTGTAAGTATGTAAAATCTAATTTATTTGGAAGGTTGACGTTTCCAAAAATTCGCACCAGCACTCTTGGAAATATTGTATTTTTCATAATTCCATTGTTTATTTTATAGTTCATTAGTCATCAGATTGTTGAGAATGACTCGGAATCACATGAGAACCTAATTCTAGTTAGTAGCCAAATTACTAATTAATATCGCAACTATGCAAAAATTAATTTCGCATATTTTTTTTACAAATTCAGACTGTTCATAAAAGTGTCTATGTCAGTAAGGGGAGAATTTCTTTATGATGTTGCGACTTTATTTTTATTCTAAGATTTGTATGGGTATATCGGGTGAACAAGAATGTGTTTTCGGTTTATGAACTGAGATCGCGCAAAACGTTGGTAATCTTTGAGCAAAGTGATTCAGAAAAAAATTGTAAAATCTTTCTTATAAAAAACTTTCTTATAGAGAAGGTAAACGAAATGATGTAACTGACAGTATGATGATTGGCGGCACGAGACCCGCGGCCATTCTTCCATACAATCACAGTCCTCCAATTTTTCCCTGGAATTTAGCACTAGATCAATTATTTTTTTACTTTTTAGATATCTACCAAAATCGCGTTTGTATCGTCTTTTTTGATAATTTATTTCTTAAAATAAATCAATACATTACTTTAAAAATAAGACGATACAAACACGCTTTAGGACTGGGATCACCACTATACATGTAGATATAGGTCTGTGCGAGAGCGATACAAGCGTTTATCGATCTTGTGTCGACAATTTTCTCATTATTAAAAAAAAATGCAGACAGGATTAGAATTAGATTAGATTCGACTAGAAAACGGACAATCGGAAATGTGCTTTTCCAGCTAGTAGGAGAATAATAACACGTCGGTCGAGACCGACCGCAGTAAACTAAAGTACCGACAATAACAATAATTAGCCATCATGCTTGTCACTTGTCACTATCGGAACCAGAGTATTTCCTATTTACGAGAGTAAACTTAAGTCAAGCGGATAGACATTGCATAAATGTTGATAGTGCATTTTGCACTCTGACTTTTAATAACAAAACATTTAAAAAATTTAAAACTTTCTATCTCCATAAATTGATTAAATTTTTTTTTTTAAAAAAACATTTTCCTAACTTCCATTATTGATACTGTGTAGGTATGTACTTATGTACTTACTTTTATTAAACAAAAAAGTAAATACCGAAACCCTTGTAATTATGATAAGTACGAGTAGTAGAGCAATACGCAAGCAAAATGTAGAAAAATACAATAAAGCAATGTAAACCTACACTGTAGTGTTTTTCCCCATTTCTCACCTTCACGATCAAATCATATTTATGTAACATCTTAGTGTAACACATTTTCTAAGCATTGAATCATTTAAAAAATGTACAAACTTGGTGATAAAATCAATGATACCTACTCATTTTTGCATCGAAGCCAAGTTTTATCGAAAAGTGGTGTGGTTAAAAAATGCGCAAATGTTTCAAATTCGATTCTCGAATAATAATAATATAACAAAGCGTAAAAGTGATGATAATTTGGAAAACTTACCACTATGACACTGGTCTGCTTTTGAAACAAAGGCAAATAATGAATGTCACAAGATTCGAGGGATACCTACTGAGATAAAACTTGCAAATTGCAAAAGCTTCAATTTCGATTGCTTGGTATTCAAATTCCCGCCGGACACAAATTCAACCCCATTTATTGAGGTGACCATGTTTTCAAAGCATCACTTGTTAAAAAAAGCTCGAAAAAAATTCTAAGCATAGTACAACATCTTCAAGGAAATGAAAGTAGAAAGTATTTCAGTAAAAACTTACTGCTGATTACAAAAGTAAGAATGATTCAAATTTTTATAACGATCTATTCACGATCTTAGATCGCTTCCACTGATTTTCTTCAACGATAATCAATTATTATAACTGCAATAATTATTTCGATAAATAGAAAAAAATTATCGGTAGATCTAGACGAGGGCTATCCAGTGTTGATAAAAGAACACAATATTCCTATCGATTCGTGATAAAAATAAATCATGTAAATTATATCTCGATACCTACTATTAAAGATACCGCTATCTTAATTCTGTGTATCTGAAATCAGTGTCGTAAAAAATACGCCATTTAAAAAAATAAGTACGCAAGTAAACATGTCAATTGAGCGACCGAAAAATTGATAAAAATCATTTTTTTAATCGTCAATAAAAAAGAGAGCTACAAATTAACAACTTTAAAGAGTCGGAAATTATTTGAAAATTAAATACGAGTAATGCATTTAGCCAGCGGGAAATTTTCCGAACGAAAAACGGCGAATGGTCTTTTTATGTCTAGATGGCAAAGAGCACCGCGAATCACAAAAAATCTCCATTCCATGCGAGTATGGTGTACGTTGTGTAGGTACGTAAATATGACTTGGGCTGCGATTACAAATTAGCTCCAACATAATTACCTTACATGGTCAATTTAAATATTCAGATTTCTCAACACGTACACCACACTCCACACACATACCACAACACAACATACACATGACATAACATAACCACTTTGTATACTATTGTTTTCTCACTTCACGTCTTCAGAAGTTTGTCTTGTACATTGTGTTGTCCACGTAATTGGTGTTATGTTGTATATAAGTATTACCTCAAATTGAAAATTCTTAATTCATTGTACCAAACATAACACTGTGTGCACAACATTAAAATATAAATAAATAAAACAAAATTTTAAAAATTACATTAACATTTCATCCATTAAACATAAACCTATTACAGGTTTCCAACGAAGAAAATTCAAAATTTAATATCAATAAAGACGTGCGTGCATGAATGTATGAATGTGGAAGAAGCAGAAAGAGTGCAAGAACATATTGGTGTGGCGATATACCCTCTCTGCCTACCCCTCGGAGAAATGTATGTAAATGAATTTTTCTTACGAAATCTCGAAACGATTACACTTTATCGACCATGTACGGTAACTCGATAAAATACCATTTGTAATCGCTGCCCTGAATACTGTGCCATATAAAATGTAACTCAATCGAGTTACACAACATGCATGGATTGTATAGAGTTAGGGGTGGGTGGAGGGGAGGGAGGTGGGTGCGCCGCCAGAGGTGAAATAAAATGACAAAAAAAAAGGGGTGAGACCAGCCCCCGTTCGGCTGCGGAACGCGGGACGAGTTTTTTATACGAGGAAACCAAGCTCACATCGCAAGAAAAGCCACAAATGAATCTGTGCCAAGTATGTAATTACTGCCCTACACACAGATACTCGCTAGTAAAACGAAAAAAGCAAAATGCATTAAAAAACATGCAATATATTTTACGCCGAATCAATACAAATAAAAACAATGAGGTCGGATGCCGTTTTATCATAAGCGTGACGGATCAAATGAATAATAAATGGTTGACTTTTATAGGCTGATTTTTCCGATGCCAAGAGCAAGCCAAATGACACAAAAGTTAATAATACCTACTTATTAACATTTGTATATTATAATGATACGTTGTTTGATATAAGTAAAAGTTAAAAATCAGAACTAAAAATGAAAACAAAAAAAAAATGGTAGATAAGAAACTGGCCACAAAGGGTGAAGTACAAGTTTCGTCTAGTTCGGGATACAGTCAAGGGGTACACGGCACGCCCCCACACCCCACGCGGCCGGGCTGTCCGCCTCCTGCCTACTAATTGAAACGCGTCACACCCCGTTCTGTGTCTCCTATAATACTGTATGGGGCATGGAGCTCTCCCGCCTCGTCACAAAAAAACACAAAACAAAAATAAACAAATTCGGAGCTTCTATTTTGTATCCCGTCACTCTGACTGTCATACCCGCAAGACGTGGAAGCAATGTTAATGGATATTTATGGAAATTTCGAACACAGGACACTAAACACCATGCGATTAAACGGTGCACGCTTAGATTTACGGTGGATATTGTAGTCAAACAATCAAGGCGTATAAAATGTTATCTTACTGACAACACAAATGGATGTTCAATCTATTTGAAGGAGATAAGAATCATCACGCAAGCTCTACACTATCGCGAAGTTCCCAGCTGAAGTACTTCGGAAAGTTGACGGGCATTACCAGTATCTCTAACTTCAGTCAACTTCGCGGGAGTTTAGTCCACGCTTTAGGAGAATATCAGCAGTTGTAGCCAAAATGTTTACTTGCGGATAAAAAAAAAGCGAAATAAAAACATTTACTTACAATGAAAAGGTATTTTGATGGGGCTGATGTGTTGTACGTTGTTTGCGCCGTTACAAATTTACCTACGCTTGACTCCAGCATTTAAAAAAAAAACCTTTTATCAGCACAATTCAAAACAAGATTTACACCAAAAAACATGAACATATTTACGCGCAGAGGTGTCAAAATAAATATTATTGATTGAACTAAGTAAATGCTAAAACTATGGTAATAAATTCCAGTGATATTGACATACTAATGGCCAGTTCCCCCACTGTTTAATCTATGCTAAACTAGGGACCAAATCACGAAATTAGGGGTTCAATCTACTCCTACAGTCACCTACTATGATGTAAAGATAACTTAGGGGCTGTCACGATAGATCGATAAGAAATTTAACTTCTATTTACTACTACTTTCCCTTATCCGCACCCAATGGTGCAGAGCCATTATTCTACAGTGAATATTAATAATGTTTTACATGAAGGCAAGATGATCAGTTTTAAGCTTGTGCGCGAGTCCAGTTTATTACATAATATGAAATATTGTATTGTGAAAAATCACATTGAAATAAATATTTAATATTGACTGTCGGGAATCGTATCCTCGACCTGATTCATGGTACAACGCGTTAACCACTCATTTTTATTTCTTTTTTTTTTCATCGAACAAAGTAGGTACATTTTACAAAAGTCAAGACAATTGGTAGGTAATTACATATAGTGATGTAGTACATAGGCAAGTAAAAATATTAAATATTCTAATTTATGTATTGTGTTGGATTAACACCAAGCATCCGTGCTATTTAAATAGTCATTAATTTTATAATACGCTTTCTTGCACAAAATTTTCTTAATTTCAGTTTTTATTAAATCAAAATATTTAAGGGAATTTCATTATATAAAACTACTCAACGAGACGGACAATTTGACTTTTAATTTAGCTCCATTAGTCTATAAAGTAACTTGAATTCATCCATCTAATCTGGCTTCGACTACTGTTCCTCGAATATAGCAATTTTAGTTTTTAAAAAAAACATTGCTATACTTCGCTAACTAAATTAAAACCTCACTAAAAGTCGCAACACAAAAATAAAAATATTGAGCATGAACGTCATTTTGGTTACGTTAACAGAAAAATCGACGTTTCGAACCAACAAATTAATACATTCATATGATTTTTTACGAGAGGAGTTGGATTCTCGATTTCTGTTCAATTTTTTTTATGTAATAAGAATAAAAACGTTCGCATTCGCTTTGCCGTCAAATGAAATGAAATCCTTAGCTTTCCACTGTGATCGCAGCCCATCCTTAGGTTTTCACTGTGATCGCAGCCCATCCTTAGCTTTCCACTGTGATCGCAGCCCATCCTTAGCTTTCCACTGTGATCGCAGCCCATCCTTAGCTTTCCAGTGTGATCACAGCCCATCTTTAGCTTTCCACTGTGATCGCAGCCCATCCTTAGCTTTCCACTGTGATCGCAGCCCATCCTTAGCTTTCCACTGTGATCACAGCCCATCCTTAGCTTTCCACTGTGATCACAGCCCATCCTTAGCTTTCCATTGTGATCGCAGCCCGAGGGTTGGAGGTTACGGGTTAGAGATGGGGCGAGAGTACGTATAACGTTACATCCCGACCACTAATTACTTCAACGTCTCGACAAGAGACGAGGAAGATATATTTATCTAGCGCGTGTGGACATAACTAGTCGAGGATAAAGCATGCGGTTAGTCTATAAGGATCTCTCGCCTGTACCTACTTACCTATTGAGGGATAACAGGCGGGGGCGGAAGTGACTGCGATATGTCGCACCATGAATACTATACTGCAGTTTTTTGAGTTAGTGCAAGTTAGTGTTCGTGGTGCAATGTGATACTTAAGTCAGCCCTTGACTCACGTCATATAGGTATTGTTTTTCTTATCAAATTCAGATTTTTTATAAATAAAATAAAAAATAACTTATCTCAATTTAAAACTAGTATGCGCATAATATTTATTCTGAATAAAACCCCACGACAATGTAACTGCAGCATTTTCGGCTCACTAGAGTTCCGTGATAAAATTTTAAAAAATAAGATTTTTACATTAGGTTTTTTTTTATATTGCCACAAAATACGTATTTTTAATTTAATCTAAAATTGAGCTTATATTTATAATAGTATAATTTAATCAAAGAGGTTGAACTATAAAAATACGTTGGGAAATCAAACTGAGATAGATGACGCTTACACGGCTTACATTTAAGTATAAAAGGAAAATTGATCATACCAACGAATTACTTGATAATGAAAACTATTTTAATATCGTATAAATTGGCTGCGTAAAAATGTTTGCGGTGCGGTCATACTAATTTTTAATAAATATTATGTTACAGTTGAATTTCGAACCACGGTTTTCGGAGAAATCATTTGTCTCTTTTCTGTCATATTTAACCGTATTACATAGAAAGAGAGGCTTTATGATTATCGAGTTTGGTAAAATTATAGTGTTCTATAATAAGAATAAATATAAGATTCCATAAAATAAAATGTCATCTTAATCAATAAGAAAATTTATTATTATTATTATCCACTAATAAACCTAGTTTCCAATAATAGGTAGGTATACTTTATACTGATCGCAATATAAACTCATAATGCTTTAATTTTACCGGGCAATATAACTTTACAGATAGTTAAATTGTGTAATAAGTTTAATGGCCACATTAAACTAGATAGACCAAGCAGATATTTATTAATAAAAGAATATTATTCTAAAAAACATTTTTATTTCGATTCTGTTATTTATCGATTTTTATCGATCATGTCAGGTTACTGTAGATACTCATTCATAATCGCAACTCAAAAGGTTTGATCAGGACTTACGAAATTATTCACGTTACGTTGCGTTTGAGGATTCTAAAATTTTCATCATAATTTCAATACAGTACCCTAGACTGGCACCTGAAGCATTTGAGTGGTTTTGTTTTACGATATAAATCAACGATTCTGACATACTTAGCTAATATGATAATAAATAATAATGTAAATTAATAAAATAGATGCCTACCTGCATTCGATCGTAAAATACTCGGCATTTAATAATTTAATAACAGATTGTAAACGACAGATATACGGAAAACATCGGAATCAATCGTAACCCTTCGCATACCAAGCGACACAATCAAAGAAAACTTATTTTATGTAACAAAAACAGGGGATAACCCTCGATCATAACCCAGTAGCTCAATCACAGATGACTATCGACGTGCTAATAAGCGACGTGATAAAGATTTCTCACCACGGACGCCAAAACTGCAAGTAAAGTAAAAAGTAAAAGAATTTAGTTTTATAGAGTTTTAATTGTTTGTGCACAATTTATCATGCCATTTATTTGCTTTAAATCAATTTTGAGAAAGCAATCAAACGAAAAATTTGTCAAAAAGTATGCCTTTCATCTATGGTGCTTGGCAACGCGACCGTGATATGAACGTATGTTCATTATGATCGGTCAAATGCTTAGCACGTTTTTAAGCACGTCGACAATCATCTGTGATTGAGCTACTGATGTTATTTAAAGAATATATTTTTATTTCAGAGTAGATATTGTCATGTATTGCGCCCTTAAGGTATATTTATACGAAAACGGAGCTATTTAAATTATCCATAATAATAATCTATTGTAATATTTACTTGAACATCTATTAATATCGGTAATAGCGGTAGAGTTTATCTACCGAGCCGTTTATAAAATTTGCATAAAGTATACTAACAATAGATAATCGGATCGGTAATGAGCGCAAAAGTGACAACTATTAGTGAAATCGGCACTAGTTTCCCCTAGTAATAGTGATACGATGATGTGTGGTAGAATAGTGCGGGCGGAACCCAACCGACGCGCAGAGGGTTTAATATAAACCGATCGGTATAATGTATAATGTAATATTGATGAGGAGACGACTCCTTTATTGTTTGTGTTGGGTCTGGGCCGGCGGGGAGGGGGCGGGGGGGCGATCGATAGTCACACACGCGACAGCTTAGCCGCTTAGCCAGCCACTGCCTTCAATCATCGAGAATTATTTACTAACACGTGATACCCGGAAAACACGGCGGCCAATCACAGCTGGCCACACTGGTTAAGAGGGAAATTGAGGGGTGTAATTACCCGGTGAAAAAATCAAATGTAGTGTCTTGTTTACCGACAAGATGCTGCGTTTGAGAACTGACGCGATTGAAAACCATCATAAATATGACAAGAAGGTATGGAAATGTAAAATGAATATTGGAAGACAGATTTAAGCAATCTAAAACATTAATAAAGGGAAATTAAATTCAAAAGGGCACAAAAAAAACAATAAAAAATGTGTAAAGAAGGCTCCAAACTCTCATCAAGTTCATTCAAGTTGAATAATATAGCAGATCACTTCGTAATACTTCATAAGATGCTACCTGAAACATGAAGGTGAGAATGCATGAGAATGCTAAATTCGTGTGTCATTCAAAGATGCTGCTAATCGATAACCGAACCCCGCGCCGTATAACATTATTTGATAAAATATTTCTGACATAAAAAAAATATTATATTAAAAACTACAATTAACTATATCGACGGCAACAAAGATAAATAATCAATGTGCAGTAAAAGAAAAAATGGCAATGGCAAAATTTAAAATCACCACAGTAAATAGCTTTTAAACTTTTGTCACATACGTTACTTTCGTGCAAGACATTTCAATATTAAGTAATGCAATGAGTAAATGCATATTCACATGACAGAAAATCTATCTTCTACATTTTCAGTAATAAAACGAGTCGTAAATTTTCATAACGCAGCTACGGTTAAATTATTTCTTCGTTTATATGTACAAATTATTTTATAAATAGGTGTCAAGTATTAGATTCCCGATAGCTAAACGAACAATTATTATTGCATAAGACTAAAAAATGTAAGAGACAAGTTTATGGCTTCGGATTTTCTATCGCATTAATTCTTCGCTATGCTATTAAAATATTTATGAGAAAATATGTGTGATAGTATAAATATATATTTCTAGCATATTTGCACCGAGTCCCAGTCGCCATGCCTAATAGCAATTCAGTTTATAAGTACCCAGAAGGGCAATCACAAACATAATTCATAGAACTGCCTATCTTCAACTATTTTTACATATTTTTTAACGTGTTATAGCTCAAAGCAATGATAGTACGTGATGTACCTAAAAAAATTAAACTTTAAAAAAATTTTTTTTTTTTTAAATTAACAGAAAAGTTTGACTGCAAAATTTCGTTTGTAATACGGTCCGAGAAGGCACGAGTCACAAAATAAGCAACAAGGAGATTATTTGCTATTAAGTTATTAAGAAATTAAAAGTATATTTCAAAACATTCGTAAGTTACGAGGGAAGCACAATATTTTGAGATAAACAGATAAAAATGATTTTCTATTATATGGTCATAATTTGTATGGTGATGCAAAAGGGTAGACACGACCTGTCTGAAGGCTATAGATTTACGCTGTCCGCTTAGCGGGCATTTTATTTCCTTTTTTCTCACCCCCGCCCCGCGGGTCGCCTCGCCCGGCAATTTATTTCCCGTCACGGTAAATGTCGCCGCTTCCCCGGGAGATGTATAGCTTCCGTCACACACTCCACAAACACGGCCCCACGTTGGGCGCCAAACACAGGCAGCCGAGTGAGAACAAACTAACTTGTAAATGACAATTTCCCGTAGCGTAGATAATTGTGAAACATAATATTATCTTCTACTTTTATTTATTCACATCCAATGGAGCTTAGAGTACTGCTATGTTAGATCCTAATCTACTTACTACATACGTTGGACGTTTAACCAGACAACTGAGTAAAAACAAACTAAATTGAAAATAACAATTACCCGTAACGTTGATACTTACTAAACCGAATATAAGTATGTATCTTCATCTTTTCTCTTTTCTTTATTGGGATCCAATGGTACGTAGGGTACTCTATACCGAATTAAAATGTTCATATGCAATAGTAAACTGCAAACTGTAAATTGTAGAAATAAATAATAGCATGCGCAAAGCAAATTGTAAACCAGTCTCAAGTGGCAAAAGACCCTACACACATTTAAATTCATATCAAGCATTCCGCTGTTGGGCGCCATATATTTTACTTACGGAAATAGAAAAGGTGCTGAGACAAGGGTGGAAAGGTGAAAACAAACTGTGACAATGTATTGAGAAAATATGAGGTGAAACGGGAACTGGGTAGGTAGAACTACCTTGGAACTATAGGTACAATACGTGAATACAAGCAGGACGGAAATTCCAACGTATGTTAACAAGAACTAGATAAGCAAGTAAGTCATAGTAGGAAAATCAAGTCTATATTTACAAGTCCAATTTTAAATTAACGTTTCCCTTTTATGTCTTTGACATTTGCAAACTGAACCCAAATCATTTGAGTCACTTCGAATTCGGGGACTTAGTCAAATAATACCAAGAACGGTATGGACAAGCCAATAATTGTTCATGAATTCTAATTTAGTGCTTAGATCATACTTAAAGCTCAACTTAAGTTGAGTTTACGACTATGACTAACATTCCAAGCTTTAATACAAGTTTTCTCTGTCGTACCCTTAGAGGAATCACTATAATACCAATAAGTCGTACCATTTCCACATTCGGATGAATTTTTCCTAAATATTTCAGTGGAGTGTAATTAAGACATTCATTGGGACCCAGCAACAGCACATCCGTACAAATCCACAAAGGGAGGGTTGGGGTGGGGTCACACGTTTTTTCCTCAGTTTTTAACATACGGTCCACGTGATGTAGCGACGTGCTTCGGAAAAAAGTGGAAATGGAAAATGGCGACCGTACGAGACAAATTTCATACACTGGAAACAATGATGGCAGCACAAAACAATTATTTTCTAGCTTATGCTGAAATATTTCATAATTTACTTCATAACAAAATGCTCCATTGTCCAGTAGCTATACCGTTGGCTTCGTGAACGAGGGTGCTGTTCGATTCCGGTGAAATATAAATTATTTAAACTTGACTTAAAAAACAGCCTGGATGATCTGTGATGTGATTTACCATTGAGATTAACAAGACTACAGTCAAGTACGTAGTTCGATCGTGATAACATCAATGAAATTACATAAAATCGTGAACTTATTCGGAAAAACTTACCGCGAATTCATATAATGGAAAATCTACGATAATTGAAAAAGAAAATAGACGAGATATCCTCTTATATTAGCGAGAAAACTATCACAAAGGAGAAAACCTCACATCTAGAGGCAAACTAGAACACAATAAATCTGTACAAAATCTATCATTTTGAACGCCATCAGATCGGATAAGGCACGGAGGGGGTGAAGTGGGGAGAACACCCTCCTCTAGGATTACTCCCAAAGGGCCGGGAGTAGGTATTTATTCCAACCCCAGTATTCATATTCCTTACCAAGGAAATGGGCGGTAATTTAACCCTTGGCGGGGTAGTGGCACCTGACGACCTGACCCCCACGGGTGTATGGTGGGAGCAGGATGGGGTGGTGCTGCTAATTCTTCACTTAAATGCTTAGCGCTAACAGTCTGAACCAAATTACCAGTCCAAACTTCGTTCAATTATTAAACGATAATTTTTAATAAGCCGTCAAAACAAGAATAATTGTCGCAACAACTTGAGCTTTTCTTGACCTGTTATTCTGGTATGAAAAGATTTAGTTGAACAGGATAAGTGATATTGATTTTTAAATCATGTTAAGTTAGGTCATTAAACGATTTAGTAAGAATTTATATAAACTTCTAAAATTCGGTCAAATTTCATAAATACGCATTGGATTCATTTCATTTTAAGGAATGAAAAATACAAAAACTCCTTTTTGCATGAAAACAGTAATAATAAATTTATTTCAATTTTATATTGAATTTTTAGACACGCAAAAGATAAGACCTTAAGGTTGAAAATTAGCAGTTAAAACACAATAGATAAATATTAAAATTCCAAAATTTCATACAAAACATTTCGAAAATAGTTTCTTATATAAGGGAATCATGTATTTTAATGAATTGCCCAATGAACTAAAAATTATTAATGTCTTTAAGAAATTTAAATTTAAACTAAAAAAAACACATTTATTTCAAACAACTAAGTATACTTATACTTAATCACTTTTTTTGCTTACTTAATTGTTTATTTTGCATATCTAGTACCTAGATTTATTTTTTAATTTACCTTACTATGATAACTACTTATATATCTTCTACTTATATTTTTACTTAATATACTACTTATATTAACTACTTACTATTATACCTTATACTACTTATATTTACCTTACTATGATTACTACTTTATATTATGTATATTTTAGCGTAACCTCCCTCACCAAGCACAAGAGCTTGTCTTTTTTATTGGTGAGGTATAGCGTTATGGTTATATTGTATACACAACATTGTGTTTTTGAGGTACCTAGCTAAATTAGTATGTAATTCGAGTTCTTATTAGAAGTTTTCTGATACTGTATTTTTTATTAAGTCAGGTTTTTTATTTATTTATTTATTTACATTTCACTTTTCATATAATATAATAACAAAAATTACAATGATCTGACCACTAGATAATCCGTGTCGAGTCAGGGCATTTTCAATGTAGTTTTATACCAAATAGAACATTTACATAATCAATATGAGGGAAACAATTTTTTTACTCGCAACATTTAAAAACTCACATAACTATGTTTTTGCAGGCATTCTCAATAGATACACCACCCATTTGATATGTCCAACTAACAACAAAAACCCTGATTATGTAGACAAACGCTTTAATTCATGAAAATTCATTAAAGAAACATGACTTTTTCTGTAATTATGTAGGATGAATCCAGAAAAGGATGAATTCTAGGAACAGAGAGCTGTTAGCTGTGACGATCTGTGTTAGACTTTTTTTAAGTATTCAAGCTGTTTAACACAACACGTACAAATTTAAAAAAAGGATACTACTTGGACATCTTTAGTACCATCTATCCTTCAAAATCTTGATTCAATCCTAGCTGCTACTACGGATTCTGTGTTATTTATTTCCCGTCACCGGGATTCGGGGATATCTCCGGATAATGAAACCATAAGACTATTGTAGCACAATATAGTATAAGCCGGGTATCGATTCAGCTCCGCCGTCTCGCATATATGATCTATTGTAGTCTGTCACCGTTCGCGCGAGATGAATCGTGCTGCGGCGGGGGTGTATCACCCCGGGTAGGTGGGGGGGCGCGGCCGTGGAGGGAAGGGGAGGGATGGTGACCCCACAACCCCCAGGAAGACGTACCGTGATGCGGTCCACACAGCATTTGCTATTTTCCTTTTTATCCCGAAACACATACCTACGATACACTCATACATCTGTTTTAGGTCGAGGGTTGAGTTTTGCCTTGTGTGACAGAGCGAAATGAATGAAGTAATTTTTCAATTCGAAATTGCCAGACCGTTTGTTTTTTATTGCAACGCCACAACGGACCACGAGCCAAAATAATTGAAAAGTAAAACACTGAGGTTTGAGGAAATTTACGTGTCTGTATTTTGATCACCAGGAATCGAATTTCGAACCATAGTGCGAGTTAATCTTGACCACCTAGTCTTGAATGACATTTGCAGTAAATTTTCAGAGTTTTCAGTTTAAAAATAAATACTCATCCTAGGTATGAAGCACAGACAGCAGGTTGCACTTTTGCTTTATTGTTCCCTCACCGCTAAATACGATACGTGTGTATTAAGAAATTCACAGGATAAACTCGCGGAGACAAAAGTTACTACGTGCTCAATTTTCAAGACGAATACATTGCTCGTACTCGTCTTTACAGAAAAATATATTGTGGCTTTATTTTTGCACGAGAGTGGGTACCTACAGGAAGCTTCATATTCCAGCGCTATCATTTGAAAGGAAAAAGATAGGGGAAAATTGTATATTTTGTGTTTTAGATATTTTTTTGTGTTTCGCGGTCATTTAAGTGCTTATAACATCTTTACATTGGTATGTTCTTTACACTACAATTTTAATTAACACTCCAACTAGCTCCGACCAGCACCATTACTTTCATGCACAACGACAGGGTTGGTTGGAAGATATTTCTAAATAGCAACAAGCTCGCCCTTGTACAAAAAATTATTTATTGTAATTTTTGTAAGAAGTAAATAAACATTACAACACCGCTGAGCGTTTACAATGTGGCGACCAAGATGCATGAAAAATAATGAATGCCTAACAATACGGCGTATAATCGAATTACTACGGACATATTTTAGTAATATTTACAGGTGACAAAAGACTATAAATTATCGAGAAAATGCAAATTTCAAGCAAGTTATCGGGTTACACGTTAGACAAGTGAAATTATTACTCGTGACACGTTCAGAGTGGCCGTGATTTGTGTTGCAAATTCGTATTCCTATATACCTATATATATACGGTAACCGGCAACAATCTCCCGCGCTTCCTCTGCAGCATGGACAGGGTGGGGGTGGGGGTGGGGGTGGGGGTGATGGGGAGGACCCGTGCCTAGTGAAGCGATCCTTCACACAAAAGGTATACAGAATCGGGAGGAAAACTCGTTATCTTCCTTCTTTTCCCATTCGCCACCGCGACAGTTACCAGGGTAGCGATTATCAATAAGATTCTACCGAGTTACCTTGTTTATTATTTATTGTGGGAGTTGCATTCTTTTCCGTGATTATTACGCGAGTACATTACTCGAAATATATTTAATTTCAGGTGGTGAACGTAGGAAGGTAATAAAAAATTCACATTCAAATTAACTATTCATTTACAAAATTCAGTAACATTTTTATCAAAGAATGTGAGAATCTGTAGAATATCATTCAAAATCACTACCTCGTACAATACACGGTGGCCAGAGGTGCACGACCCTTAAGCGTACTTTATACGGGACAGTAAACTGTGCAATTTCTTGTTCAATAAACTGTACCGTTTTCTAAGCAATAAATACTGTGCTGTGTCAATTTTACCTTTACTCAGCACAGTTTAAACTGTTTGTAGACAGTCGGACGCTTCATTGTTGTACTAATAATCTGTGTTGTCGCTTATCTTATCGATTTTTTGCAGATCTATCGATTTTGTGGATATTTAATTTAAAGGCATTTTATTTATTTATCGATCTAACATCAGAGTATAGGTAGATATGATTTTCGGAAACCCATTCCCAATATTAATTTAAGAATAACATAAACGCATAAAAATGTTGTCAGTAAAACGAGAAAATTAAAAGATTTTGTTATTTTCCGCGTTTTACAGTTGAGTTGCAGGCTACTTATCAAAATGTCTAGATTCAAATATTATAGATATTCACAGTTCCTAAAGAAACTTCATAATCATAGTGAAAATACATAAGTTAGTAAGGTGCTAAAATTATTGCTACAGCCTAAAAATTATTGGAAATATAGAACATCTAAAAAAAGAAAAAGGTGTGTAAAAGGATTGGTAAAAAGTAGAAATAGAATCAGAAAGTAATAACAAGTTCCTATAATAAATATAACCTATAATTATATTTTTCTAATCAATGCAAACCACCTTAATGTGTCAATAAAAAATATTATTAACTTGTAAGGTAAGCAAAAAATTAATGGTAGAAAAAGTTGAGGGAAAAAAACCAAAAATTTGGCATAAGTACACCGTATAGATCCAAAGCAGCATGATATTTTTGATATGTAATAAATATGATAGGTATGTAATTGATGTGATAGGTAATAAAAATTTGAAGTGCTTTCAGGCACTCAGGCCAATTTTAACGATAAATTTCGTTACAATAACTCGGCGTGGTTACCATGGAAAACATTTTTTATTTCCTTTTTAACCACCACTGACATAGAAAAACATTCATGGCAGTAATGAAATGGAAAATGCACGCAGACATCCTAATGAAATTCTAAAAACAGCAGTCAAAACGTGGTCAATTTTTACAGACTTCAGCAACAGGCCTAAAAATTGCTTTAAGACTACAACTACGTAGTGTTGGTGACCACTGACCACTCTTGGCTACTATTCCCAGTTCCCACCTCCAACTCTTCAAGTTACGTGCGGCGGGGTATTGATGTCCGTGTTTACCGCCCCTAGGGCACGGGACACGGAGGTGGGGCTGAGCGGAGCTGAGGTACACGTTACACCGTTACACGTTACACACCCCATCAGACTCCTTGTCGGCTGTTTTGTTTCCGCGTTAGCCGCCCATTGGTTCCGTCTCACTTGTGGACTTGTCACAACGATCGACATGGTTAGTGCACTTGGCGCTGGCGCTGGGCAGAAGAGTTACTCGTTACACACCACGAAACATACGTGGGTACCAAGTCGGACGGTTCCTTGTAGGCTGTTGGTTCCCGTGCCATTTATGGATCCCGTCATAAATGTGCATTTGTAACAACGATCGACATGGTTTGTGCACTTGGCGCTGGCGCTGGGCAGATGAGTTACTCGTTACATACCACGAAACATACGTGGGTACCAGGTACCAAGTCGGGCGGTTCGTTGTAGGCTGTTGGTTCCCATGCCATTTATAGATCCCGTCACAAATGTCCATTTGTCACAACCATCGACATGGTTAGTGCACTTGGGCGCTGGGGGGAGAGTAATGCGCACGTTATCCGGGACCGAAAACTGTAGGTACAGTTTCTTGTACAGAAAACTGTATAGTCTGTCAAAAACCACGTATTATCGTATGTTTGCACACAGATAATTGTTAATATTGCTAAAAATGTAAATATGTTTTTTTTTACGTTTTTAAAAGCATTCAATACAATATCTACTTAAACGTTTGCATAAAAAAAAACATTACCTGTCAGGTCAGCCAAAACGTCGCGTCGACCATTCAATATTCCATACAAGACGGCTGATATACAAGACAAAAAACGTAACACGTGTAATCCCAAAAAACAAATTACGACCGTGAAACGCACATATTTAATATTCCATATAGTTTTCGCTTTATACGGGACAGTTTGGAAACTGTACAGTTTCCTGTCCCGTTTAAAGTGCGCTTTACACGTTACACACCCCGTCACTTACATACCCAGTGTCTCCAGAGTATCGGCTGCTTGTTTCCGTGTCAGCCGCCTATAGATTCACAATGGACCATAATATTTAGCACGTCATGAAACGTTTACCTATCTGGGAAATATTGCAATTAAAAGTCCACTTGGCTAAAAGTGACTTGGCAAACGGAACAGTAGCTCAAGCACAGATAACTATCGACGTAGTTAAAAGCGTGCTATTCACGTGCTATTGCTAACGATTTGAGCGATCACAGTGACATTCGTTCGATACCGTGGTATCGATAGCCGAACATAGCCGATCTGAGCCGAGCGGGGCCGATGCACGCTATAACGCGGCCTTACGTCAAACGTCAAATCATCGCGCTTGTCTGATTTTTTATTATTTCGACTGCTTTTCTCAATATTTGGCTTGCCGAAAACCGGCTAAATTATAATAAAGATTGAATGAAGATTTGTGCGAATAAGATATATCTCGGGAAATGGCTCGCGACTAGTATGCGCTCGTTTAATAATCCCGATCGATAACTTTTAACGCGTGTTCCATTGTGATCGCGAAAACGTTAAACATCCACGGGTAAGAAATCGTTATCACGTCGCTTATTACCGAGTCGGTACTGATCTGTGATCGAGCAACAGATGGCCATATTCTAGGCATCTCTGTTTATCGCTCTGACATTTATCGAAAAAACTTTTCTAAAATCTACTACGCACCATCATCATTGGAGAGATGGTGGCCACGTAAAAAAAATCAGTTAAAGCGTTTAATTATAGCATGGCCCAGAGTAAATAGGAAAAATATTGACGCTTTGAGTTATTTTAATAAGAAAACCCTATAATATCTAGGTAATAATAAATTTGGATAATTGAGTTGACTTGGCCCACTCACACCATCTGTTTCTGGTTGGTTGGAAGATATTGCTTTCTAGCAATAAACCCGCCAGTGTACGCTATTGTACAAGAAGTTAATAAAATAGATAAATAATTATGTATTTATTAAAGTGTTTTTGCGAAAAAAATGCCTCAAAAACAATGGAGAAGCTAGATTACAGAATACATCTAAAATCTTAAGTTTTAACGAGGACAGCAAATCTCGGCTGCAAATCCAATTCTGTGAGTCTAATAAGAACTGCATAAGTCAAGTCAGAGACCGTGCTTTCGCGGCAGCACCAGCCAGTAAAAAAGAAAATGTATTTCTGGATTTAAATTCCATAAAAAAAATAGTTTAAGTATGTCATTTAAAAAAGACACTGGAGGTGAGGGGTTTGTACTTAGATTAAGAGAAGTAGATTAGATATTAATTTATGTCTAGTCCTAGTTCAAGTGCCCTTAACATAAAAACAAATTAATATGTACTTACTTCTTATCAATAACTAATGGATAATTAATTTGATAATTATGTATTACAGCGGCAGCTACATTGTAAATCCATAGCAAAATCATAAAATACCTATTATTTTTAGGTACTTAAGTAATCAATATTGATAAATAATATTACATGTTGTGTAGAAAAAGCAAACCATAGCAGGCATATAAATAAATAAATAAAACAAATCATCCCATTGAAGTCATTATTCTTTAAAAACTCATGAACAATGAATATACTTAGTTATTGTAAATATAAGTAAATAAAAACAATAGTAGAATGTTTATCCTATCAATAAGTTGATTGCACAAAATACAAAATGGTAGATTAGGTATTTTGCTTGGTCTAGACATTAAAATGGGCAATCAAAATGTTGACGTCATGATTAGAATGGATAAAAATGTGCGCTATTTCCACGCATGTTTTTACTCACTATGTTTACTTACAAACATACTTACACGTAACGAAAATTATTATGCACCGATCTATAGTACCTAGTCAGGATGACTTTGTTTTATTTGCAGTCACTGGAAATCACTGTCAAATCTATTCATTCATTCATATACATACTGTCCTATCTACTGTTTTTTTATAATGTAGGTAAATAAACAGGTACAAAGGTTTGAAAGGAATACGGCTACTATATATGTAAAGATTTTGAATAATTAAACGGTGATTCGGTGAACGGTGAAGTAAATATGTATACACAAAGTATAGTACACACTAGAGAAATAAGTCAAGTTTCTTCCTAAATCTGTATCAATATAAATAGTTAGCTGGTTCTTTAATTGTTTCCTTTACCTATCTTTTAAATGAGGCCGAAATTTCTTTTCTACATGTTTTAAACTCCTTACAAAATTGAGGATAAAAGCTAGGAAAGGAACAAGAAATATTTCTTCCAAACTTTGGGAAAAACGCCTCCGGTTACACCCAGACTGTGCAAGCGTTTTTACACATCTGAACCACCCTGAACTAATGAGAATGAAAAGAGAGTAAAATATAAAATTTAAAAAATATATAGTTAAAGAAGTAAATAATTAATTAAGGTTAAACAATAATAAATTTATTATGATGAAAAAATAACAAAAAATAAAACATGAAATTACTTGCACTGAATAAGTATTAATAATACCTAATATTTATGCTAATTTTATCTTCTTATAAAGTAGGTTTGAGAGTCATTCAAATAAGCATAATCATTATAAATAAACAAGCAAAAAGTGGCTCAAATGTTGATATCTAAACCCAACAAAACCACTATTTCAGATATTGGTAAGTTCCGAGATGAAAATATTCTTTCACGCTAATTGCAAAAAATGAATACTTACCTAATATTATTATGTAAGTAGGTTTGTAGCCATTTATTATTTAATAAGTCTGGAAGCAAACAACAAGAATAAAAAACTAAAAATACAAAGAATAGCTGCAATATTAAAACCTTTTACTACAGCAAAATAGGTCTAACAAGTGCTATTTTTTTAAATTATAAATAAGCAGTAAAAATGAGCGGCAAGGTTCTTGAAGACTGTTTTATGTTTTTTTAAATACTTACTTATTTACAAAATTGAACTTGCTATTTAAGTATATAACTTCCTACATTTATGAGAAAAATACTTGAAGAATAGTGTGAAATTCTAGGGAATGGTTATAACAATAAATATTAGGGCCATTCAACAAGCCAATCATTATTATCCACAAACCTACCTTTCTAGCAACAGGCCAAAATTCATCAGATCTAATCCGAATGCACATTTACAGATCCGGCCTGCTCGTTTTCTGGGCTTAGTGATTATATGCTTAGATTGAATACTGTTGAAATGCGATCTCAGACGAATGTGTGGTAAAAATATGTATGATGGATGAGTAATGACGAAATTAGAGTAGAATGCAAGACTGGGGGATACTTCACAATACGTGGTAATTTTTATGAGGACTAGTCTATGGTAAATCCATAGTTTAATAGGTTATGAAATTAATACAGTAGGTTAAGATACGTTGGGTTTAATAAAATAATTTTAATCAAATAGCTATTAAAAAGCAATATCCTTTATAATAGGTTATGAAATTTATACAGTAGGTTAAGATAGGTTGGGTTTAATTAAATAATTTTAAATCAAATAAATAATTTTAAAATCAAAATGCTATTTAAAAGCGAAATTTATACAGTAGGTTAAGATTTTTAAATCCAACCAATCACAGCTTTGACCATTTCTATGCTGTACCTCTATAATCTAGAGAGAAAAAACTTTTGTGGAATTTTGACAGCCCTACCACGCATTGTGAAGTATCCCCCAAGACTGAGATAAGCATCATCGACAAAATTTAGAAACATCTTAAACTATGGTTCGGACATGTGGAGCGAATAAATTATGAAAGAACTGCTTAAAGGATTTACTACAAGTGTGTCTGGATGTAGAAGTCAAGGAAGGCCGAAAAAGACATGGGATGATAGAGTACAACAAAATACGCGTGCGTGCGTCACAAGATGTATGAATGCGAGTGTATGAATATGAGGACAGAGTCGTGTGGGATACTATCCTTTTTGCCTACCACTTCGAGGAAATGGCATGACGGTTAGTTATTAGACTTTCTTGGTTCGATGATTATATCATCGGACTAAGAAAGAGAAGTTAAGAAAAAAAGTTAATATTATAATACTGAAGTACTTACTGATTGTGGTCACGAATATTATTAATGTATCATTGAAAGTCAAAATGTTGAATTCAATTTTCTTAAAAAACTTTAAACAAACTATTTGTACTCTGCTCTATGCACTATTCGATAAGAATAGTGCATATGCTTGCAGCGTACCTTAATATTTGTTTAGATAATTTCATCATATTGCCATTTTACATTTTGTGGTAAGTCGGGGAAACGAAGGCAGTTTAGAAAGAAAACTATTTAGGTTTACGACTACGCAGTTCTGCCCTGTTACTACAAAAGACTGTAACTCTAAAACAACCAATTTTTTTTATTACAGTTTTATCAATATATCCACTTCCGTTCTCAGGGGGATAATATTTCGTTGATATGGTTATCTGATGTATAAATAATAATAGCTGTAAAAGAATGTTTTCATTTGATAATAAAATATGTATTTAAAACGAGATACATTTGTCAGAATACAATCATATCCATTTAGGGAGAATTGTTTTGAAAACTGTAACTCTGAGTACATTGTTAAAACAATTCACTGTAAAACAAAACTCAAAATGTATATAAAATTGTATTGGTCCAGACTATATGCGACCTGTTACGATAAAACACTGCAAATATTTTATAGATACAGTGTTTGATCAACACGCCCATACTAATTTTATTTTAAATTACTTTTACTCGTAGCATAGAATAGAAGCTTTTTTAAAAAAAAATCCTGTAAGTACTAAAAAACACCAGTAGAGTTGATTTGACGTTTTGTAGTGACAAGAAGCAGAGATAATAGGTCAGGTTTGGAAAATAGTAACTAATAGTAAAAATTGATTAGGGCTTGACTTTTTTTATGAAGATCTAAATTGCACAATATTTTGGTCGACACTTATAATAATTGACATAATCAATATCAAGGTTATAAGGAGTACATAATTGCTACATTCATTATTAATATTATAATGAAAAACATATTGGTGTGATGCTGATTCGCAGACATAATGAAATGTATGCCTATTTTGTATGGTGTATACTTTCCCTGTTTGGATTTTTTGTAATAAATATTGTTAAGTATGACGAGTACAGCCTTTGAGACAAGCACATGTTTACATTGTCAATGAATTCGTTTATAATGATTGTGCAAGATTGTAACCAAACCTAAAAGTGATGATTTATAGCAAAAACGATTAAATAATTGTGAGAATAGTATATTACATTCTGAACATATAGTCAATATGCATAAAAAAAATATTAAATCTATGTTCTTACCGCCGCTGCAGGGTGCCTTGCCGGCGTTGGATACATCTTTACGTAGGCACTTAAAACGTTAGATATGAGATCAGAAGGCTTAACCTATCTATCACATTTCAAATTCAGCGAAATAAAAACAGACTTCCCGTCCAAACTGTTACAAATTTAGATTACACATATTTTAATTCACTAATTCCACATCAATAAACGTCACCTTGTCACCATAAACACAATACCCGCACAATAGTTTCATAAACCACAATCGAGAAAAAATCACGCGATATTACCGTCAAGAAAGCAAAATAATCCATAATTCAACAAACCACACAAATCACAGACTTGCAAACTTGAATTTTATGCTGAAAGCATACAATAAAGCCATACTTTAATTTTTAAATGTAACATCTTCCAACAAATCGTCCACGCCGCCGAGCGAAGATTCGGAAAATAACAGTTATCCGCCAGATTGGCAAACCTGATTTATCCATAGATAACGAAAGTCAACGTTTCAAAATTCAAGCTAGAATTTTCAGTGCAATATTTTTAAAGGTAGGTACTTCCGGGTGCTATGGAAAACAAACAAAATAATATATAATATGTAATAAAGTTAAAGTTTGTTGAAAAAAATCACCAGCAGTGGGCGTTGTGTTAGGCTTAATTAAAAAAATAATATATGTACCTGTGCGAGTACAGGATACGCCATGTAATAAGTCATTCTCGCCTGTGATATATGTTTCCTGGCCTTCCTTTTGACTGCAGCGTCAGGATAAATGAAGATGGTGAACAATGTGGAAAATTTGTATGGAAACGCCCCTTCTAGTGAATTCATGTTTTAAAGCATTGTTGGCATTGACGTTGACATAAGAAAAGAAGGAAAAATAAAAAAATCAAAGGATAGCAGCTATCCTCGATCTCAAGGTTTATTTTGTATGTGGAGCATGTAGATTAAAATGAACTTATTAACTACCCATCACGCTATTTCCCCGAAAAGGTAGGCAGAGATGATAGAGTGCCAGGTCTGTCCAGGCACACTTCCCTCGCTTCTTCCACATCCATACATTTACTCATACACGTACGCCGATCATTTTACTTTAAAATGATTAAACCATAAATATCACTTTGCAAAAGTGAAATAAGTAGGTAGGCACTTATTTTTGCTTAACTACTACGACTACTATTTTTCCTTATCCGCACCCAATGGTGCATAGGGCACTGCATTGATCCACCAAGCGTAGTGTATCTTGATCATTTTATTACATGAAGGTAAGATGACAATAATGCATTTATTTGTTTAACAATTCAATAATTTTGTTTCAAAATAATGCAATAATTTGTTTAACAATAAAATGCAAATATATATATATCTAAAATAGTACTTTGAAATATAAGCATCCATCTGTTGATTTGTAAGTGAATTAATGTTTACAGCCAAATAGTTATTTAGTTTTGATTTTACTTAATACAGTAATCGATAGATGTCACTAATTGGAAAAAAGTAGCCTTCTTGGGCCTTCTAAAATTTACACACGTAAAAGGTAAATATTATAAAAATTAAATGATTTATTTT
Organism: Micrasema minimum; assembly: GCA_022494985.1. Classification (NCBI taxonomy): domain Eukaryota; kingdom Metazoa; phylum Arthropoda; class Insecta; order Trichoptera; family Brachycentridae; genus Micrasema; species Micrasema minimum. The sequence goes on along the minus strand of JAGVSP010000076.1, from coordinate 101,377 downwards.
CAAATTTATTATTATTTTCAAATATATCTAAAAAACCACTTTTTAAATATTATAATGAATTCGCTAATTCACTATCACGCAGATAAAATATTTACACTAGCGTAGCACTTCTAACTTCTAAAAGTACCCAAGTACCTAAATATATATAATAATAAATATTATTATTGTTTCAAAATATTTAGGTATTGACTTTAAATGGATAATGGACAATCTATTCATAGCAAATTTATAGAAAAACAAAATATTATTGGATGTTAAAAATATATATGTAAATATACTTGTATATGTTTCAGATGATATAATTAAAATATAAAAGATATATGTCCAAATTATTTAACATTAAGATTTATAAAAAGTAACTTTTGTCATGGTGCGTGATATTATTTTTTTGCTCTTTGTTTTCTTTAACGTCATATTTGGGAAGTCATACCAACTATCATGCCTTCTCTTTTTGTCGCTTTTATATCCAACGTGTAAAAGAGATTGAATATAGTTTTCATCGTATTCTTATTTATGGTTTTACAAAGAAAGTGAACTTACTAAATTTGCAATTACTCATCAAAGTGATATCATTTATATCCTATGGCGTAGTTAAAGTATAATTTTTATTGAACTCTTTTGTGAGTCAGGTAGATTGACGGCAAAATTTTAGTCAGACGTTTTGTCTTTGGGAAGACAATGTTGCCGTATTTTTCATTGTTGCTACTTCAAACACCGTAAAACCAAAATGGCAGTCAGTTATTTTGCAGCTGTTGGCGCGCGCTCATCTTGACTGCACTCCGGTGCTTAAATCGTCGTGTGTTTAATTTACTGAGAAATAAAGTGAAGTTGCTGTTGTAAACAGTGTGTGTCTATATATTAAACATTTTTATACTGGTGATTGGTGATTTGTGTTTGTTATAATGTTTACTGTGGATCATAAGAGCGTCGTATACAATGCGGCAAGGGACGGAAATCTTAATCGACTAAAAGTAAGTATTTAAATAATTTAGTCTACTGTTCAAGCAATTTAATTGAATTTAATCGCCCTTTAAAACTCCCTTTCGTTACCTGTCTACTAATTTATCAAATATATGCTATAATTTTAAAAAATCATTACGAAACCACAAGTTATTTTTGGCACAAAGCATGTTGTAAACAAAAAAACCCCCAATTTTTCTGTTAACATTTTTGAGGGCAATTATCCCCAGTATAAATTGTATCCTGAGTAATGAAATATTTATTTGGATTTTTATGCCAATAATCTGTGGTAATTAGGGTCATTATAACGGTTTCCTTGGAGTCTGATAAAATGAAGTCTTGTTTGCTCTTGCCATGTCAAGTTGACGGATGGTTAAGCTAAAGATAAGCTTCTGAATGAAACCATTACTACGTGTGTATTATTTAATTTGAATAATAAGTAAGTCATTAAATAACTTCAACAAAAATTATTGATTTAAAACAACAAATAAAAATATAACGCAACCATACATTATTATTGAGGTTATTTTTCTATTGATGATTCTAGAGTTAAGAAGCTACCTACTGTAAAAAGGGTATTTTGTTGGTACGTCGTTGGTTTTAGGGGTCCCCTATAATAAATCAATGTTTTATAAAATCTATTACCTACCCATTTATAATAGATAACTTAAAACACACCGAAAAATTTAGTAAAAAAACTCCTTTTTAATGCTAAAAAATACATGGGAGGGCTTGGTACTTGTGTGTAACTTACTCGTAAAAATAACTAACAAACTAACAAACCATCACGCCATTTCCCCGTAGGGGTAGGCAGAGAGGATAGAACGCCATACCACTCTGTCCTGACAGACTTCCTTTGCTTCCTCTACATTCATACATCTCTCTCATGCACATACGCCGATTATTCCGACTTTTCACATATCCACTTTCAAGTACTTAACGTACTTGTAACACGTAAAATAAATTTTTTATGTACTCAATTTTATATTATTAGCATTAGAAAACATGCTTGGTTATTATTTGTGATTTGAATAACGTCATTGCTACTTAGTAAATGATTTTTAAATACAATATTTGTTTTATTTTGACCCGATTTTAAAATACGAGTAGGCACTGTTTTTTTATATTATAAAGGCATAAATAATGTGGGATCTATTTGTACCACGATATTATCTTGCGTTCATCAATGTTATATGTAAGATCAAGTACCAATCACTTGGTAAACCAATGCAGTGCTCTATGCATCATTAGGTGCGGATAAGAGATAAAAGAGATTAATGATAACTTTGTAGATATGATTGATATGAAGTACCTATGTAAATGCGAAAACCTGCGAAATAATTATTTTTGTTATTATTGTTATAAAAAAAAAAGATATCAGTGCCTCTATTCTCTTTGATAATAATCACATTTTGTGATAATCGACTTATGATAGGTGTACAAATTTAATGTCGAATTTAGAGCAGAGTCCAAGGCTGAGATAGGCATTATCGACCAAATTAAGAAAGGGCTTTTACGATGGTTTGGTCGTGTGGACCGAATAAGTGATGAAAGAACGGCTAAAAAAAGTTATAATGCAAGTGTGCCTGGATCTGGAAGCCGAGGAAGGCCGAGAAAGACATGCCATGATCAAGTACTTGAAAGTGGACATGTGAAAAGTCGGAATAATCGCCGTGTGTGCATGAGAAGATGTATGAATGTAGAGGAAGCGAAGGAAGTGTGTCAGGACTGTCAGAGTGGTATGTCGTTCTGTCCTCTCTGCCTACACCTACGGGAAAATGGCGTGATGGTTAGCTAAGTTAGTTATACTTTTCTCTACGAAAATTGATGTTTGAATGGATTTTTTCTTGCATTACTTATGTTTAATTATCCGCTGGCTGCACAAACAGTGCAAATTTTAGATATTAAGTAATAAAGCTCAGTAGAGCCTTACCTACACTAATAAAGATGATTGCCAAAAAATGCTTAGCAATCTTCTAAACAGATGACACCAGCATAGAAAATTTCGGTAATGCGGAACGACGTAGACGAGTTCAATATACTTATATCAGTTCCAAAATTTGTCATAAATATGGTTATCAGATGATGGGCGGAATGTGGAATGTTGTAGTACATCAAGTGGCCACTTAACCCAGCCAATGACAGGTCATAAGCCCTGTAAACGCCTAGATAACCCGCATTCGCTTCCAGAGTTTCTCTGTCTCTGTTGGGATATCAATAATATCTGATATCAGCCCAGCATGGGTATAATCCAGTAATTTGTCTACAAATATTTGTATACATTCAAAATGTTAGTGCAAATTTTGTTCAAATACTTACTTATAATATGTAATATTTTAGTTGAAGCTATAAAGACCTAGATGTGCGCTACTGATAATGAAAATGATACTTAATTAACTAACTAACTAACCCACACACCATTTTCTCAAAAGGGTGTGTAGAGATGATAGAATGCCAGACCACTCTGTTCTGGTGCACTTATTTTGCTTCTTCGTTCATAATTCTTTCATGCACAAATGCACATACGCCGATTATTCCGACTTTTCACATATCCACTTTCAAGTACTGTTGTACTTGATCATGCCATGTCTTTCTCGGCCTTCCTTGACTTCTACACTTATATTATATCTTCTTTTAGCCGTTCTTTCATGAACGATACTTATTGGGTAATAATAATATTAGATAATATCGCGCTTTGTTCCCTTTTTTAAAAAATGTTGACCTTACTGGCTCCTAATTGGCGTTTAAGGCATTAGAGGTCACCGTTCAGGAAGTGTAAAGCCACCATAAACGGAGTTTGTCCTTATCTATTTTGCCTTCAGAGTCGTACCAAATATTATGAGCTTTTGTTGAATCAGGAAGACCCGTGGATTCTATACTTCACGTAATGCGCTATGTCCGCACTCGGGGAATTTATCTGGACCAGAGCAAATTGTATTTAATCCTGTTTTAATATAGCTTATATACTTAAGTACTTACTTAAGTATATTATTATTTTATTAAACATATACTTATGGATATATTTATATAAACACGTTTAGATATATCTTTGTCTTTGGCATTTTATATACAGGGCAAGTTAAATATTTTTTTGAAATTGATGTTTGAAGCACTCACTTTGTAGTTAATTATAAACTGTTTAAATGAAAAACTTTGTTTTTAACTACTTTACTACTACGTTAAAAGTAAAGTGTTTCTAACAACATTTTGGATGTGTACAAATACTTGTAGACAAGTACCTTAACACAGACAATGACAGGTCATAAGCCCTGTAAACGCCTAGATAATCCATATTCGATTCCAGAGTTTCTCTGTCTCTGTATATCAATAACAAAGTGTTTCATTGAAATAGTTGAAAGTGTACTTAAGTACTTGTATGTAATTTATAGTAGGTAAGTAAGTATATATTTTATTTTTATTTATAAAAACTTTGTGTTCCTAAATCAGTTCTTAAAACTTCGTAAAATAAAATATTAATGTAGGTACCATGTCTTGTCAAATCTGAGGGTCGTCATTTTAAACAATTAAATTCTTATTTTAAGCAATCCATACAACATACTAAATACTAAGGAAGTAGATGGAAGATTCATGCTACATTGTTATGTAGCAAAATTATCTATAGGTTTTGCTTGGGATTCTGGTACTCGTTTGGATACTTATGTTCTTTTAACCTTTAATTTGTCATGTGAAATATATCAGCAATAACTTGGATTGGAACCATGATTTAATCAGAAAATATACTCGGCTCCCTGGAGCTCAATCACAGATAACTATCGACGTAGTTAAAAACGTGCTAACCACGTGCTAACCACGTGCTAACGCTAACCATTTGACCGATCACAATGAACATACGTTCTTACCACGTTCATACCACGGTCGCGTTACCATAATATAATAAATATCGTGGCTAAACGTCAAACGTCAAATCAAGAAAGTCAACGCGCGTGTCGGATTGTTTATTATGTCGACTGCTTTTCTCAATATTTGGCTTGCCGATCGCCGGCTAAATGCAATACGGCACTCGAGAAATATTGAAAGAAGATATGTGTTTGAGATTCAACCAATCCTCTTGAAATGAGCGAAGTTGAATTTCGTACGTTATTCAATCTTGGGAAATGGCTCGCGACTTGATGCGCTCGTTTTCTACGCATTTGAGGAGAAAAAAAGTTCGTAGAACGTCTTGAAAAAACGTAAATATTTTGAATTTTGACATTTAATATTAGGTGTTGCCAAGCATCAGGTTAAAATGTGGCAATATTAAAAAATAATCCCGATCGATAACTTTTAACGCGTGTTCCATTGTGATCGCGAAAACGTTAAACATCCATGGTAAGAAATCGTTATCACGTCGGTTATTACCGCGTCGATACCGCTGTGATCGAGCTACTGATGCCCTGATGACTAGGGCAATTTTACTGTGAAATCAACCTATTTGAAACTTTTTATACCTTCTGGTAACAGTTTAAACATTTACCGTAGTTAATTAGTATACGGTTTGAAGTACTAGGTACGTACCTACTAAAGTACAATATTAAATACCGAGGACAGATTACGTTATTTTACGCAAGACCAGCTCTACTATAAACAGTTACGTTTCTGTATTAGTAGGTAATATGGCACCGCACCGCTTCGAATAATATTCAACTTTAATCATTTTTAAATCTTATCATTGATTCGTGATTAGCTCAGCCGAGTTCAGTACTTAGTGAAGGTCACAGATACTCCGAATTGCATTTATTTTTATTTCGATGGTTATGTAACTTGGATTATATAAAATCAATATTTTAAGTATATAGGTTCACCAAAGGACAAGAAACGAAGGTCTACGCGAAATTCTAACATTTTAATTCAGTTAACCCTTTAAAGGGAAAGTAATAACAAATTAAGTAACTACCCCAGGGGACTATAATTTAGACAATTATATGACAACCTAAGCATGTACCTACAGACCTTGTGATGTGAGTTTAAGTGATCACTGTATACTACACTCTAACATTCATCAGTTTAAGGTAATCTAAGTACTATTATTACTAATCCATACTTTATCAACCTTACCCGTATTGTCATTACCTTTCTCAAGTTATATGTTCTACTGACCCATTATGACATGTTATCTCGATCATTCATATTATGCGATCTCTCTGGTAAATGCGTGGTAAGACTATGTATGATAGATGTACAAAAATGTCGACATTAGAGCTGAATGCAAGGCTGAGACAAGCTCTATCGACAAAATCAAGAAAGGGATTTTGCAATGGTTCCGGTTATGTCGAGCGAATGAACGATGAATAAACGGCGAAGAGAAGTTATAATGCTAGTGTGTTTAGGTGTAAAAGTCGAGGAAAGCCGAGGAAGTCATGGCATGATCAAGTACCTAAAATTTTACACGTGAAAAGTCTAAAGAAATAATCGGCGGTTTGTCAGGATAGAGTTGTGTGGCGTTCTAACTTCTCTACCTACTCCTTCGGGAAAATAGCGTGATGGTTATTTTTTTATCTCGATCTTTGAAAGGATTAAAATTGCTTTTGCATACGTACCTAAAAATATTTTAAATTTAATGGTTGCATTTATTGGAGTTCGTATTTGCCACTGCCTTAGAAAGGGTTTTTAGTCAATTTTCCATTAAATAGACCCCCGCACGCAGACCCCTACCGCCTATTTCCTTTATGGCTACCTACCCCACTTTCCCACTTCTGAAATAATAATATTTCGCTTTACAATCAAGCCATAAAATATTTATTACCTCGCCGGCAATTCAATGAAGAATTTCACCATTTTCCAATGCCTATTAAATTCTCGGTAAAAGGTTATTATGCGATTTTTAAATTACATAATTCGTGGGTTTTCAAAATGTACATTACGCTTTGTTATTTTATTTCTCAGACAGGTAAGTAGCAAACTTTTCACCATCGGCTTCGTAAACAAAGAGCGTCACCTGTAACAGTAAAAGCCTTTGTATCTTCACCTACTACTTAAATGAAATATTTTCCATACGAAAACCTATTTCTTATTTGGAACTCCTTGAAGTACCCTATTTTGTATACTTTATTTACTAATCCAATACTAATTATATTAGGTACATCGTACATCCTTCCCAGAGACAAATCGAAATAGGTACCTGGTAAAAAAAATGTTTAATTTAGGACCTTTAGTGAAAAATAAGCGATAAAAAAATAAAACTATACATAAGTACTTAATGAATTCACAATTTATGAGAATAGGAATAGGTAAAGGTTTTTTTTTCGAATTTATGGATAAGTATATTTAAAAAAAATAATTTTAATATATTTCCATAACGTAAATAATGCTGCAAATTGCAAAATAGACCCCCGGTCGAAATTTCATTTATGATTTTCTTATCGTCACCTTGTTGGTCAAAATAGACTAAGTAAAAAATGTCCATTTTTTATTACCTCGCCGGCAATAAGAATTTCACGCACTATTTTGCATGAATTTCACCAATAATTCCTAATTAAATTCTCGTTATCATTTTAAATTACATAATCGAATTTTCAAAATGGAAAATTTTTGTTATTTTATTTCTAAGAAAACCGATAGATTTTCTTAAGTAAGTAAGTCATGATTAGATCTATCTTTTATTTTTGGTTTCGATGTTTTTTTTAACTGAAGCCATTGTTAATCACTAACTCTAAAATTATTTTTTTAACTTAGTGTGTTTTACCAACAAGGTGACGATATTATGTCCTTTTTGGTAGATTTTCTAGTTGACCCACTTCAATCAGAACAGAAAACTGTACAGTTTCTTGTGCAGTTTGCAAACTGTCCCGTATAAACTATGGAATATTGAATGGTCGGCGCGACGTTGAATTTAGTCTTGACTTTAACTTCTCATGGTGCAACCGGCCCTTATGATTACTTGGCATAAATATACGTTATTTTATATTCTTTTGATAAGCGTTTTTGCCGTTCGCAACTGATTTATACCAATCTTTATATGTAAATTGAACATTTTAGGTGTAATATTATTACCGAATTAGAACGTGACCAATGGGTAATCGTTACAGAGCAGATCAACGATCATTAACCCGTCTGTGGGTCATCCGGACAAAATATTCGTGTTAGTAACCGACCGCAGCCGGCTAATTTAGGCGAATAAAACTAAAAAGTAAGCCCGCCTTAATATTCTCATTTGTGGCTTCAAAACCAGTTCACGAAAAGGAAGTTTAATGTCACGTTTCTATGGTATTATTAAGTGGAAGCTTCGTTCTTCAATAACAATCATTTACCATCATCTTTTGTGGTTTGCTTCATACTTGACCATAGACAATAATGGCCATAGAAAAGACAACCTAAAATTAACACCTTTCCTGCCGCATAAACCTACGTTACTCGCCTAAACGTTTTTAAAAATGATAATCCTGTTTCTATTTAACGAATCAAGAACCAAAGATAAATTCGAGCTCAACTTCTAACTGCATAAATAATTTACGGTTACATAGCTTGTTTTGCAAACTATAGTTAATACAGATTTTGAACTTTAATACTAAGCGAGCATTGGTTGGATCTCAGTCATTTATGTAGACAGGTTTTTTCATTCCATCAAATTAATACTTTGAAATTTTTTACTTTTTTTCATTTGTTACCAATGAAATGTGATTAAATAATACATTTCTATCGAATATTAACCATCCTTTTATTATTATTATTATAGATCTACGTAGATGACTTTTCTTCCCATAAGTAACCGTTCTTCGAAATAAAATTAAAAAATAAAATTAGTTGACACTTTAATCCACTTTTGTTTTTGGGACCAATAACCGGTTTCACCGCTTCCGCGGCATCGTCAGACTGGTGGTTCTTTCAAGTGGGTTAAGACTTTTCTATAGGGGACGAAATTTTATGGTGGGGGTGGATTCTTGGTAACTGATGCAACATTTGGAAGAAAAATATCTAAATACAGAAAAAAATGGTGTCAGTACTAATTTTATTTTTTAATGTCTTATTTCGATTACAATGAACTTCCACCAAGAAATTTCTCTAAACAACCTGAATGTAACCGTTCTTTCCTACACCATTTTAAGGAATAACTTAGGTCGGTGAAATTTGTTAGTCCGATCGATTAAAGCATTTATAAAAAAAAATAAACATAACTGTTCTTTTAAATCAATATTTAAAACAAAAGTAGGTTCAAATTAAGACCAGTTATCAAATTCCGCTATTTGCCACAAGAAGCAAGGTAGCCTTGGACGAAATTTCGTCTTACCTATCTCCTATGAAGCGAGTAGCGTTATCTGTTGCATTTGCCAGTCGGGAATTGCAACATGTACGGTATACCAGTATACACAGTGTAACGACACCTACGTTTAGTTCACTGTATCGGTACTGGCCCGCTTTAGTAAGCCTTCTCCTGCGAGCCTTGACATTTATTTCAAAATAATATATCGTAATAAATATCAAGCACGTTTCACAAGTGACCGCTTTACTGGTAGATCGTGTTTTGTATCGCGCCCAGACTAACTTGTTTATTGCTCCGAAATTCTTGTAATTTTTTTGAAGTACAGGTTTCCTCACCCGCGAAGGTGGCGTTGCGATGGTTAGCAAGAAGCGTGATTTTAATTATCTTCTACACTTCATTTATTGTGAGTACCACGGAATCGAGGGCAACACTCATATTGGGATCAATATAAAAAATCTATCGATCTACATCTCACTTTGTAGTATTTATACCGTGGAAAAAAGAAGCAAAACTTCCGGAAAAGTGTCGCGAATGAAGCCAGTGCAGTGCGTAAGTATAATTATGTACATTAGGGTGTCCCTTATATGACCAAAAAATTTTTTTTTTTATTTTGAAAACGCATACCCTCTATCTTTTTTACAATTACTTTGGCCTATTTAGATACGAAATTTCATATTTGTACAATGATTTTAACTCGTGCCGACGAGGCCTCAAAGTTTTTTAAAAAAAAATTAATAATACTTAAGTTGAAAAATAAGGGACACCCTAATTTACATACACTGATTTTCATGATCTTTGAAGCTAATAAAAATATACCTGTTGAACAAGATCTCATATAGATACAATTGTTGGCTTGTGTTTTCTTATGGTTGTATTTTTCACTAATTCATAACCTATGAAAACCGTTTTTAATTCTGGTTTTTATTCTTCTTTCGCCACGTTAGCTCTTATGTGGAACATCACTAGATCCCTCCAGGAGACCTTGTCACCAGCCAGCTCTCTCGCCTCCTCCCACGTCAGGCCTGCATCCATCAGCTCTGCCGAATATATCCGTAGGATGGTCATCGACGGTCTGCCAGGACGGCGGGATCCTGCAGGCGTAAAGAAGAGGCAGCTAGGGTTCGGACTCCAGTTATTGGAGGTTGCTGCGTCCGTTCCCTAGCTTTAGCGTTGGTTATGAAGTCAAACCACAAAATGCCTAGAATCCTTCTCAGACACTTATTCTCAAAACTCAACAAGCGAGCATTCTGAGCTTTTGTGAGGTGCCAGGATTCGCATCCATAAAGGAGCACCGGCACAATGCAGGAATTAAAGAGTCGGCATTTTGTTTTGACCGAGTATAAACTGGAATTCCAGACAGCACGCATTCTGGTTTAGATATAAGTAAATCCACGACTATTAGTTTTGTTGTAATACCTGGATCACACCATTTATAATATAAAACGTTGGGATTCGGATGGATTAAATTCATAAATTGAACATGCATTGAATTTTTTTTTATTAAAAGGGAACAGTTGATCTCTTATGATATGCCTACAAAAACATTTCAATTTCGGGACTGCTTTCAAGTAGTTGGAAATAACTGCGTCAGAAAGCAAAAAAAGTTGTGGTTGAGTGGGAGTTTGATAAATATGACCCATCCATAAAATTTTGTACTTTTAAATTTATTTGTTGTAAAATCTTTACCAGTGTTATTTCCCTATAACGAGCAAATGAAGTTTACCTTCATACACAGTAATTAATCAATCGGATTGCACTTGAAATATTTTACTTGATTTAGTATCCTTGTATGTAAAGTAATACTCGTAATAAGCGTGTTAATAGTGTACAAGCATTTTTATTTCAATAACAAACTGTCAATATTAATCGTTGAATCATGTGAGCAATGTACTGTACTTACATGCTTATTCTCAGTAATACTTTAGCATTCAAATACCTGTCTAGTCATACTTAATGTATTTATGCCGTTGCACGAGGTGCATTCATTTATAGTAATTATATTTTTATAGTAAAAAATATCCTTTGCAAGTGCATACATAATTATATACCCCAGAGGCAAAGGGATGTAAGTCTATAATATTATCCAATAGGTAATAAACGAAAACGATGTTTACTCGGTTAAAACAAAATGCCGCCTTTACAAAGCCTGCACCCGTTCTCCTCTATGGCTGCGAATCATGGCACCTAACCGGGGCCCAAAATAGCAGACTTCTGAGTTTTGAGAATAGGTGTCTTAGAAGAATATAAGGTGTGCGGTGGTTTGACTTTTGTAAGAACACAGAGGTGAGGCAACGAACACAGCATCCCATGGTATCTACTGTCATCCGGCAAAGGCGTTTCGACTGGCTAGGCCATATACTACGTATGCCTCCCGAGAGCCTTAATCATGCTGGCCTATTTTACAAGGCATCAGGTTCTCGGCGTCCTGGTCGTCCACTGTCAAAATTCGTCGGCAGTTTGCGTCGGAGCTGCGGGACGTGGACTTGACTTGGGAGGATGCACGGGAGCTGGCGGCCGATCGCTTGGCCTGGAGGCAGTTTGTGGAATCCATATGATCCACATAGAGAGCAGATATGGTACATAATCAATAAATGTTTGTTTGTTTAAAAATGTTTTCAATAACTCTAGGATTAGTCGATGACAAATCAAAACGTTAATTATTTACATAAACATAAATTGTACAAAATATGAACAGAGTAAGTGAGTTTATTGTTATCTTGGTAACAAAAGGTCATGACATACTATCATACTGTAATATAAACATAATGATTTGCAATTTTATCGCCTACATAAGTATGTACAAAAGCCTAAAATAGTACGTAATAATAATATTGTATCGTGTGCTTAGAAAATTATTACTTATTGTCATCAGCAAATTAATGACAACTATCACCAGACGTAATGTTATCGTGAAATTGGATACACAGTACCTACTCGATTGCTTGAATTACCTATTAATAACATTTATTTGATTTAACGTACTTATTTGCTATCAATTTTTTTTGAGAATTTATCAAAAAATGGTATAATAATTTTATTTTAACGCGTTTTTACACTAAAAAACAATAGCTTATACTTACGAACATTAATTTTTTATTTATTGTTTTTTTTCATTTAAAATTATCATATTTTTTTTTTCAAAATTTATTTTACTTTTTTAAAAAAACTACTTATGAACCTTAGAGGCAGTCACTCAACACCAAAAGGTTTGTAATAAAATGTATTATTGTAAATAAATGTATTATCCCCTACGGGACGGGAATCGAACCCGCGACCTTATGCACGGTAGCCAAATGCGCTACCACTATGCTACGAGGCGAACAATTTATTAAAATTAAAATTTATTTATTTATCAATTAATTTGATTTATTTATACTTTAAACGATGATGTTATTATACAATTAGTTTTGATGTAGATATTCATTCATTTTTTTAAGTATCAGTTTTTGAAATCAGTTAACAGACCATGAAATTCTTTTTTTATTTCTATTTTTATTGCTTTCACACAAACATCATGTATCATTGACAAATGCCATGTGGATTAGTATTAATCCTCAAAGAACAACTTTTTTATTTTCGCTATGATCCTTCCATCATAATTTTAAAAAAATATTTGTATCTATTTTCGTATTCAGATATCAAATTCTATCAATCTTTTTTGTAATTACGGTGATTCAGAAACACACCTAGTGATGATTTTTTGTCTCCTGTCTCTTACATTATCATAACACGTTTGAATTTAATTTATCCTAATAGCTATAAACGTCTCCAACCCTTTTTTGTATTTAAATATTTATAATTAAAAGTGCAAATGAATTTTTTCACCCTGGCGTTGTGCAATTTCATATCGTCGAATCAGCATGAGTTTTTTAAAATAAGGTCACGCCTCTTTTATGTTCCCTTAAATGTAATGTAATTTAAACTCAATAGTGTACTTATAGACTGAGTTTTCAAGGTTCTAATTGTACGATCAAGATCGTAAAAAATATAGTACAGTAGTTTTCTCTTTAGTTTTTATGTGATGTAAGATATTTTAATCTCTGTTCCTTTAAAATGCACCTAGATCGGGTTAAATGTAGGAAATGCCTGACTTATAGGGAATATAACAGGCTTCCTGAGTGTTTTAGAGGATCTAATAATGTGGCTTACAGCCTTAAGCAGTATTACCTCAGGCAGTATGTGGAATGTTAGTGTATTTGTGATTTTAAATTGCCTTCTTATAATATTTTTGTGTTTATATAATTGTTGTCGTGAACATGTTATAATAAATGTAATTATTTTAAGGCCCATAATGATTTATTTTATTTTATTTTATTAAGAAAACAACAGCTACCCAAGTACACATAAAAATTAACACAATGATTAACAATATTATAAGCCACTTAAAGTTTTCTATAAGATAATGACGCTTTTCGGAACAAAGACCGAGAAAGATATGAGATGCAATAAATGTATTGATTTTTAATAGTTACAAAAATAGAGTGCCTAATATCAGGAAGAAGAAAATACTTAACGCTTTTTGTATAAGATAATGATGCTTTTCGGTACAAACTAACACAGACCGAGAGAGATATGAGATTTTTTTTTATAGAAAAGAAATCTATGCAATCTTATTATATTTACACATATTTCAATTTGTAAATACTATTTTCAATAAAGCCTAAGCGTCTTGTGCTTGAAAATAGGAATCGAGTCGTGGCGGAGGGGGTTTTCAAACCGGGGATCTCTAGACTCCGAGACGGCGACGCTACCACTGGGCCACCACCCGTTCAATTTATCCGATATGTTATTAATATTATTATTGTGTTCAACAAATACTAGCTTATAGTTAATAAGTAAATGACAATAAAAAATGTGGCAAACGGTTTTGATTCTACAATTAAAATTTTGATAGGTGGATACCAAAACAGTTTGAACGTATCATAAAAATACTAAATTATAATTCGATAGCCTAGTATGAATAAAATACGATAACTTATAATTGTTGGCCCCAAAAAATACCAATTTATTTGTGATCCTAAATATCACAATCGCTCCACTTAACATAGGTATTTAGAAATAAGAATTAATATTATATGTGATTGTATAATTACTGCGAATTTTTAATAATCGCTGACCTCTGAACCCTCTCTGACCCAGTGTACATTTCTAGCTATTAGACCACAAGCCAATTATGATATCTCCGTGACTGAAATAACTACCGCTGTATAACTGGATTCTCATTATTAAACTTTTTCCAGTCGCATTACTTCAAGAATACACACAGGCTGTTTACAAAGACAGTCATCATAAAATACCTAGTACAATACAAATTTAGCTAGTTTGTTTACAAAACTCCAATGCATTTTTTTATATTTAATAATTATCCACCACCCTTAAGATTCAAGTGACGCAAACGTCCAGATATGACTTAAATTAAAGTTTTTATTTTACATTTTAAAAAAAATCTGAAAAAGCCCTCAATGACAATTGGGTTTAAAAAACTTCGTAAACTTGTGGTCTGTTTTCACAAGCATAGGCATCTTTTAAAAATTAGTAGCATTCGCATTTTATTGCGACAATTTTTCACTTTTAAGACAATTGTAATGTTTTAATACAAAACGTATTTTTAGGGTGCTTCTTAAATAGGCAAAAAAAATTTTTTTTTTAAATTGATGTGCGTCACCCTTTTATTCTGTTCTAAGGCGCAAAAAAATAATACAAAATTTTTATTTTATTTTTAAAGTAATATTAAAAGGTCGCTACCAGCGATTGAAAAATAAAAAAAATGTATATCTGAAAATTCTTTAATTAAGTTCTGAAAAAGACAAGCAAACATAAATTATATAAACTATTAGGATAAAAAAAATTGTTACTTATGCTAATAAAGTAGTTTTCTTTGTATCAGGGTACTTTTGCCTGAATTTTTTCACAACCAAAAGAAGGAATTGTTTTTGTTCTTCGTCTGTCGTAATTAGTTTATTAAATTCTTCAATCAATGCTACGCCGCGTTCCGCAATGTCGTTCACCACTCTCATAGAGCGTACAATTTCTCTGGAAGCTTTATAGTCTTTATCTTCTTCCCAAAGACGAGGGTCTTTTTGCAAAAATGCAGACGAAATTTCCCAGGATTCTGTAAAATCTTAAGGTGTTGCTGGTCACGAAATCCTCAATATTTTTTTCTTCGATGTGACTTAGATCCAATGTGATTCGCTTTGGGCTATAGTCTGGACCTTCCTCATTCAGTGCAATCACCATTTTTTGTTTGCTTTCAAGAGAAACTTCGTCATCAAAAAAAGCAAGCGCAACAAGTTCTTCGGACAGATACCATAAATGCCCCAGGAACTTCGTTAGAGCTTTTTTGGACATAGCTTTGTTTATATATTCAAATTTCTTAAGATTTTTTAACAGTCACAAGTCATTCCTTGGTGCTGAAGTTGCCACGGGAGCTTGGGACCAGCATCTTACATAAATCGTAACGACGAAAACGCAAATTTCAGTAATGGCTTTAAGTTCTTTTTTTGTCAGTTTAAAACTGGTCTCTGAACATAAAAAGCTGAAAGCAATAAATTGCTTTTGCCATCCATCGTGCGCGATGAAGACCTGCTGGAGCTCTGAATGATATCCCTTTATTAGGCATACCTCCCAAAAATATTATTGTAAGTGTCAACAGTTCCTTATAATCGTCACGTGGCTGATAATCATTTAGCTGTTCTTCAGCAAATGAAATTGTGCTGCCTGCTATATTTTCTACGCATCTTAAAGCGTCAGAGTCTGAAGAAACTATACTGAACTTATTCTGGTCAATGTTAGGCCAAGCAGATTTAAATTTTTTGAAGATCAATATTTCCGGTCCGCTTGATGGACCTAGTGCTTGAACTACGATTGCTTCCAGCTGTATTTCCATTATATGGTGACGACAGGCCAACCAAAGAGCATCTTTTTCCATCTTTTGCTCTAATAGAATACAAGCACCTGCTCTTAAACCAGTGTTGACTGCAGTGGTGTCGAAGCAAAAGCATTTTATTTTGTCGCTCAAGTTCCAAGAAAGAATAGTGTCATAAACAGCTGAAGCACACGCATCCCCAGTTCCATGACTGAGTTTTGGAACTGCCAAAAGTTGATCTACACCTTGTCCTGACACTAAAATGGGAAAGCGATCCACTGTTTTGTGTCCTGTTATGTCTTCGATCAGTTTACCATCCCAATGAACAGCAAGAGGCGTATTTGGGTTAAATTCTTTCTTTAAGGATTCCGCTACCCTTTGCCTTTGCTTCATACGCTGGCGACGAATTGAGGATGAATTTATATTGTACTCTGATGGATCGGTACCTGCACTTTTGAGCGTTGATGTCAAAACAACAGTGGTCGAAAACAAATGTCGTGTGTCCTTGTACGGATTATTGTGACAAAGAGTAGCATTAGTATGTTTAATCATGTATAAATGATGAATATAACTGTTTTATGTACATAGAGCTGCAAGTTAACATTATCATAATTTTTTCAAACTTTGACACGAGGTAGCGACCCCTAAAAACATATCTAAAAAAAAAAAAAAAAAATATGGGTTCGTTTTTTAGATGGTAGAAGCGAATGGCGGGCTGACGCAGTAATTTTTCAAAAGTCGAAAAATAAGAAGCACCCTAACGTATTTTATTTTATTTTATTTATTTATAATTTTTTTTTTTTAAAAAGAAACATTTGAGCTCTTATGATATACTCAAATATTTCAATTTCGGGCTGCTTTCAAATAGTCGGAAATAACTGTGCCAGAAAGCAGGAAACAAGTTGCGGTGGAGTCGGATTCGAACCTAGAGATTCTAGTCCAGAATCCTCGAATCTACCACTAGACCACAACCCGGTTCGGGTTTTTCCGACATTTTATTTTATTTTATTTTCCGACATTTAACAGATTTGTAGCTAGCAAGTCGAAACATGGAAATAATATAGGTGCCAGTTCACCAGTTCATTTTTTTAAATGTGTATTTGATAGTACTCAAAATAAATAAATATATTTCCTCTCCCTTGGCGATTCTACATCTTCTCGAATTCTTTTCTTAACCGTACAACAATGGTTAGTGTAAACGGCCAACTGTCTATTACATAACGATTTTATAATAGTTGCGAGTAGGAAGTTAGCGGGAATCACTTCTCTCGGTTTATGGAAATAATCAGGTTGTATCACATATCACATCTAGTTAGTAGGTGCAGGCGACCCGACAAATTCCTGTGTGCGACAAGTGAAGTAATATAACTACAAAATTGCAAATTTATGTACTAAATCATAGATGAATTATTCTAACTAACTTACTATCTAACCATCACGCCATTTCGCCGAAGGGGTAGGCAGAGAGGATAGAACGCCACACCATACTTCTCTGCCTTGGCATACTTCTCTTGCTTCCTCCACATTCATATATCTTCTCATGCACGCACGTCGATTATTCGACTTCTTACATGCCCACTTTCAAGCACTTGTTTTACTTGATCATGCCATGTCTTTCTCGGCCCTCCTCGACTTCTACATCCAGGGACAGTCGCATCATATATTTTTTTAGCCGTTCTTTCATCATCCATTCGCTCTACATGACCGAACCAACGTAAAAGACCTTTCTTAATTTTGTCGATATATTTAGCCTCTTCGAATTATTCTCGTTGGAGAAAAATGAGTTTTTTTATGGATGCCGACATTTAAAGCGCATTTTAACACAAATTAACGACAATTCATCATCAGTTCAGTGGACGCATCGAGTCGTGTCTGATGTCTGGAAAAATAGGCATTGTCAAGGCTCTCGGGAGACATTCTTAGTATATCCCAGTCAGCCGAATCGCCTTTGCCTGATGGCAGTTGACGGTTGTTGACACCAATGATTGCTTCATCCGTCCCGCTCATGTATTCCCTACGAAATCAAACCACCGCACCGCATACCTAGAAAAAAATATTAAAAACGCACAAAAATAGTAAAAATAAAACCTTGTATTTTAATCACCGACAGTTATAATAAATTATTGGATATTATGAATGATTCAAAATGTTCACAATTTGTGGAGTTAGCGTACTTTACCTCTGTAATACATATTACGAAGCCGGCACGCTATAAAGTTATTTATGTCTTTTGTTTATCCAGTATTATGAAGCAAATTCCAACAATTCCTGTTGTTAATTATGAAGTCATTCTTGTTCCGTCTGCGTAGGTTTGATTGGAAGACTTAAAGTTTAAATCAAAATACACAATCTGTTAAGTAAATCTTAAAACTGTACCTCTGTTCCGCTTAAAACCGATTTTGTGAAATTATGAGTTTTAATCATTTGCCAACTGTTTACATTTTATAAAACACATATCAAGTACAAAACTATGTCATTTCGTCTGCTTTTTCCTGAGTACTCAAGATGAGGTTCAACCACCGTTTTATGTGGTTTAAAAACTAATAATAATGGTTATAATATAATCGACAAATAGTGTTTTCCTATTATATTAAATTAAAAATAAATAGAAAGTACTTGATACTCTTAATCAATAATTTTCCCACACGTGCTAACGATTTTTCCAGCATCAACAGTTTCACAACCTCACGTAAATAAAAATGCATCTCCCGGAGAGAAAACTCAGAATATCTTGTATCCAGATATTTATATTTCTTGTGCTAAGTATGTCAAGAAAACTAAACACACTTTCATTGAGTGTAATAATTTTGTGAAGTGTTTCTCATTTTTACGTCTTGCTCAATCCATTTTATTTCTTCGACGGAAATACACAGTTTTCAATTGTTTTTTCAATTGGATATTTTCTTTTTTCAGGTAAGTTTTCATCAGCCTCTTTGAAGTTAACGTTTCTGCTACTGTTTACTGAGCAAGTTATTCTGATGAAATCTATCATCAAAACGTATCGTAAGTCGTAAGTAGTCAAAAATATTTTAATAGTGTTTTACATTTTTTTTTGTTAAATAACACTTCAAGGAATCTCACAATATTAAACGGAGGTAAACTGTGAACTAAACTAAACATTTTTATTTTTTTTTTACGCTAAAAAGTGTTTATTAAATTTTATGTACCTACATGAAATATTTTAAAATGTAATCACGTAAATATAAATTGCGTAAACATGTTTTTTTTGACTACTAAATAATACAATACCTACCTTATATTCATTACATAGATTATATTATAAATACTATCCATATTGTTTTAATGTGTTAATACACGTAAATTTAGTGTGGGAATTTCTAAAATAATGTATTTCTTGGTATTAATCTTGTTTAAATATGTAAGCTTCAAGTAATCGTACCGTCAGTACATAATATTTTTTTGCTTATCTTGTTTACTCTATTGTTTTTACTTTTTTTTTTACTGCGTTAGAAAATATTGTTGTGATATTGAAATGCTATCAGTTTCATCCATGCCTATATTAAGAAAACTATAAATGTCGTCATAACACATTTGAAAAACCAATTACGCTTTATGTTACTTTTAACAGAAAAATTCCAGTATTAATGGTATTGTGATAATTTTAGTTTGAATCGACAAACTTTTATTCAGTCTGAAATACTCATTAGATAAAAATGAATGACCATTGAAACAATGAAAGTACCTTGATAAAGGTGTTTGATACCCAACATAAAAAAACTTATACATTAAGTTACAAATGATATTACCATATGAGTATCTTATGTACACAACGGAGTTCTGGTACCAACCCTTATGTATGGTAGTGAAGCGTGGTGTTGGAAAAAGAAGGATGAAAGTAGACCGAATGCTGTTGAAATGCGATCTCTCAGGCGAATGTGTGGTAAGACTATGTATGATAGGTGTACAAACGTCGAAATTAGAGCAGAGTGCAAGGCTGAGATAAGCATCATCGACTAAATTAAGAAGGGCTTTTACGATGGTTTGGTCGTGTGGAGCGAATGAGTGATGAAAGAACGGCTAAAAGAAGTTTAAATGCAAGTGTGCCTGGATGAGAAGCCGAGGAAGGCCGAGAAAGACATGGCATGACCAAGTACGACAAGTACTTTAAAGTGGATATGTAAAAAGTCGGAATAATCGGCGTATGTGCATGAGAAGATGTATGAATGTAGAGGAAGCAAAGGAAGTCTGTCAGGACAGAGTGGTATGGCGTTCTATCCTCTCTGCTTACTCCTACGGGGAAATGGCGTGTTGGTTAGTTAGTTAGTTAGTGTCTTATGTACAATTTTAGCTCTGTATTGTGTATTGGTACCGAGCTTTGATTTATTAAGGTTTTTTTTTTGCCGTATCTTGTTTTCACTTTTTCAGCTTGTAATTAGCGGAAAATACATGCATAATAATAATAAAAATCACGCTACATTAAGTTGGTACGCCTTTTGGCTTTCAATGTGAGTTACGACCTTTTTTACTAGCGGAAATAATCAGCGAAAACATATTGTATCATATAATTACCTGGTATTTTAAATATACATAATTTTGGACAAAATAGTAATTAGAGTTTTGTATGCTTGTACCTACTTATTATTTATCACTACTTTTTAATGACCACTTGAAACCACTTTCGCTCCCAGGATCAGCACTACACTATATTATGAAGTCAATCGGTAAAACTTTTTTGATAAACTCTACGTCATGAATGTGATATGTAATTTCCAAGCTGGCTGATTTTTTATAAATTTTTAAAATACATTTTTAAGTATGTTAAAATTGTAATAAAACGTGCATTTTATTTTACAAATGTCTGATAAGTCCGGTTCGTGGATATCTATTTGTTTTCATTATAATTGACCCCAAAAAATACCCACTGGTTTTGCCAATTAATTATTTCAAATCATTTAACGAGTTTTGAGAAATATGATTTGTTGTCATTTTATTTGCTAAGTTAAATTTTTGACCATTTCCAATTATTATTTTAGAATTCTAACTTATATACTTAGGCTTATTTTACAAATAAATTTATAAGTTAAAAAATGGGCAAGGCCACGAATCGAAGTACTATTTGCACTTCCCGATGTTTTATAACTAAATTTTCGTCCATGAAAACTCTGCAAGAGCAGTGTCGGCTTTTTTGTTTAGGGCAATCTTGCAATATATCTTATTTTGCGAGTTTTTATAAAAAATGGCGCTTTATTAAATAAAGGAATTTTAATTATTAATTGATTCATTAAAAAGTAATTTCTGCACACGTGCATTTACGTGCAGTCAAATGCAAACGCGCAATCAACGTAGCGCTTGTATTTAACCAACTAACTAACCATCACGCCATTTCCCCGAAGGGTTAGGCATAGAGGATAGAACGCCACACCACTCTGTCCTGGCACACTTCTCTTGCTAACTCCACATTCATACATCTTCTCATGCACGCATTTAAAAAAAAAAAAAAATTTATTCATATTTTAACAAACTAATTTTACAAAAACTTATGACAATAATTATAGGTACAATATTAATACTTAACGCTATACCTCACCAATAAAAAAGAGCAAGCTCTTGTGATTGGTGAGGGAGGTGAGGCTTGATTTAGAAATTTTGCTGGTGTAGCCATTACCTATTTCATCTTTTTTTATACAGCTATTTTATTAATAGTTTCATTCGTATTGAATAAAGCTCGATATGAAATCAATTAAACCACTTAATTACCTCTCAAACGAATGTTATAAACTTGCCCATCTCGTCAGTTGAGTTCACCGTAATTGAACTTTGCCTGTGTGGTAGTGAGGGGTGTGGGTGTGTGTGTTAGTTTCCAATTGATGTTGATCCATTGATGACGTTTTGTTCCAATTTACCATTTACATTCTCTTCTGTTTTGGCCTACTTTTTGCCGCGAATGTGCGCTATCGGTAAATTATTGCCGTCAACATGCAGCCGATATTTATGCACTGCTGTATAGCACATGACATAATCATAACACTGTAAATCAGTCATTCACTATAAATATACAATTTATTATTATAAGTATAAACAAATGTAGTCCAAGCGCATGAATTTGAAAGAAAAACTTTAATTTATTATTGAATTTGTAAATCATAAGTTTTTTTAAATAAAATAATTAGGTTTTTATTAAAAACAAATATTAGTTGCCATTCTTTTTATGTACACTGACTGTATTGAACCAAACCTTCGACACACAAAATGTATTTTAAAAATGATTACGTACTATCTTGCAATATCAGTTTTTATTTGTTACCTACTTCTTCGAACAAGAATTTCAGAGAAGTGACATTCCATACTTGAAAAATACTACCATTTCTGAGGTGTCTAGTTACCCACCATGTCATTCACTACGTCATCAATAGGCATCTATGTCATCACTAGGCATCTACGTTTCGTGTATTGGCCTAAGTGCTGGAGTCTTTAGGCGGTGGAATTAAGATAATAAGTGGTGTTATGAAATTAACCCTAGGAAGCGTACTTATAATTTTATAAAATTTGTATGGAAGGCTAGTGAATTCTTGTTCGAAAACCTACTTAGTCTAAAATTGAATAAAAAAACACAATATTACCTGTTGATAAATTTCTCCTATAGAATTATTATTTTTCTACGGTTTTCTTTTAAACTTGCTACAAAAATCAAAGCGCAGAATATTCCAGAATCACGTTGATTGCCTTCGAGCTGGCAATAACTGAGAAGAATAATCATTATTCATGTTCGCAGAACCTGCGCAAAAAAGAACTACGGAATCAAATCAGCTCTCTAATAACGCGATGAATTAACGAATGCTTTTTGCCGAGTGTGCAGTCCTTAGGTTTTTCCTTAAAACAGGAACCGCCGAGTTTCCCACTCGAGATATGACGTGACGTTCTCAGAAGCTAGAAATAACTCGAAATGTTTTCATGATTCCGCTATGTGGATTTTTTTACTGCTATGTTTACTATGGAGCATTGTAGTAGTAGATACTACACGCGTTTTCTACTACACTCGGAGACAATCTGGGACAAGATTTTATTTATTACAGTTCACATGTAATATAATCACAATAATGGGATGGCGACTCAATCAGTGCCAATGATCTGGCCCCGACTCACTAGATAGTCCGTGTCGAGTCAGGGCATTGTAGTATTATGCATAACACATTGTAGTGCTAAACATAATTAAATATTTACATAATTAGTATAATAGAACCATGTTTGGATTTCACAAATTTAGAATTTACAAAACAATGTTTTTGCATACCAAATTTTAATAATTACATAGCTATATTTTTGCAGGCATTTTCAATATATACACGACTTATTAGACTTATCCAACTAACAACACCGACCCTGTATTTGGAGAAGTCGGTTAATAATTTGGTTTGTGTGTCCATTTAGTTATATATCTTTCAACTGAATCGATTCTTACAAAACATTAAAAAAAAAATGTTAAGTTTCTATATATAATATAATATATTTAACAGTTATTGCTTCTTTCTGTGTAGAAATTTAAAAAAAAACAGCGTAAAAAATTAATTCCGTAGCGTGTGTTAAATCTTTGCGTATGACGGACATTTTAAAAATAGGTTTGTTTATCTACTTATCTAGGTTAATCTCACTGTCGGCCAGTAGTTGCAGTAGATTTACTTGAAATTGTTCAGTATTATTATTAGAGCACGAATAATTTGAGACCACGATTGCAGAAACTGGTCGCATATTATTACCATCGAGTCTTTCTCAACTTTCTCAATAGGTTATTTTCTAGTTGAATTTCCACTGTCCTCTACTTGTTGGAATTATAACTATTACTCACTAAGATAAGAGTTATCAGTAAATGATAAAATTTTCCTTTTATTTCGCTTAAAATTCTGCGTGATAAGGGGATTGCGGTAACGAATCGACAACTCAAAATTTTGAGCAAATAATATTTAGTCGGCTGATGAATCATCCAACGTCGACGCAGTTGTTTGTCGATGATTATTCTTCCTGATAAATTGGTACTACAAACTACTACTACTTTCCCTTATCCACACCCAATTGTGCATAGGGCACTGCATTGGTATCACAAAACTCTGTGTTATTTACATCATGCATTTGAAATACAAAACAAAAAACCATCTGTAAAAAATTTTTTTTAAACTTCCCAAGAATCGATCCCGATTTTTTTTCAGCATGGAGTCAATTGTGCTGCTAAATAGTGGTATTTTCTCTTTGCCCGATGAAAGTTGATAGTATCGTTTTTTATTAGATTGTTCATTTTTTATGACGATAATAATTCGTTAAAATTTACTTTACCGGCTTCGAACTTCATTTCGACCCTCGACTTTGCTAACTCAATTTATTATTCATGTAAATGTTGCGAGTTTCATTTTTGTATTCGTGTTAATTTAGAGAGCACCAAGATGGCGTACTTATTGCCATTGCTGCTGGACAGTGCAATAATTGTCTTGTTTACTGGTGAGTTGCAAGTCGCAAGGATAGCGGTTGAACGACCCTGTAGATATACATATCAAGTGTAATATGCACTGGTGCGGGGCGGCGTATCAGGCCAAACGAACTATCTTACACGGAATATTTCTGTACTGCAATAAGACTGTTGTACACAGATTACTACAGGATGTCAAATACTTCAGTACATTGAATGTATGAAACTACAGAAACTACGTTATTTTCGTCGATTGCGAGTAGATTATTATCAATCGATTTTTGCACCTTTACATTGAAACTTTTGTATGAAACTTATATAGGTACGTTGAGAGTTGGGACTGTCGTGTGCTCTACAGCTCTACGTCAAATATTCCAAAAATACTCTGACCAAGTTGTTAAATTATATTCGACGGTTAAAAGGAAAAGTTAACAAGCGACATAATATGTGCAAGGGAAAATGATACCAAGTGAAATGATACTTGGTATCATTTTCCTTTGCACATATTATGTTCCTTGGTAACTTTTTCCTGTCCACCGTCGAATATATTGTTACTTGTCGCCCGTGCACTTCGTTTAGTTTATTTTATATATTTTATTTATTATTTATTTCACTTACGATTTTTTTCTGTTCTCGCCGGGAATCGATCCCGGAACCTCCGTATCGTGAGTCCAGCGTCTTAGCCATTATGCTACGGAGGCCGCCGGTCGTTTTCCGCTCCGTGGATCTTTCCGATCACCGATTTATTTGGATTTATTGAGACGTGTTCAAAAATAGTAAATACATACTAAATGCAATTTTTCTTACCCCTTTCACCCCTAGTCATTTGTCCATATTCGTAGATAATCAGGGAAAGTATATTCTGTGTCCCTAACATTAATTTATGCCGCTGCAAAAGTTTATTAGTTGCAAAGCAATGATTATAAAGATAATTACAGAACCAATCGAAATATTGTTTATGAATTAAAATGGCATCTGATAATATCTATATTATCTAGAATCTGTTCGATAACTCACACCTTTCTAGTTTACTTTCAATACTTATCCTTGAATAAATAAACGTAAGAGATCATATTATAAACAACATAGATAACTCGTGTTATTTTTAAAATTAGGTCGTTAACGAACAAGTTTACGCACTCAACAAAACTCAATCAATTGCAATAAATAGTGGCCCCCTGAAAAATGCATAAATAACTCATACCTAAGCTTACACAATACCTTTTGTTAATTGCATCATTTTATGTAAATTCCCTAGAGGTATTCGAATTATAATTACTTAACGGTAAAGTGCATTGTGCGACAGAATGTATTGGAATTATTAAAATATGTAAATAGTTTTGTTTGGCGCCAATACTAATGCTGTAAGTAACCGTTGGCTTACTTTAGTAAAGACTTGAGCAAAGTAAAATCTTGCTACTACTAGATTAAAAAAATATATTTTTTTTAATATACTTATTAATTTATTGTATTTAAAAAATCACACACACAACAGCTATGCTTTGCTAAATTTGACAGTGAAATGTTTCGTTTATTCTTAAGTATTAATTAAATATAAGGCTGGATTGCAGTTGTTGTCATTAGTTGTGAAATTAAAGGCAACTTAGTGAAAAGATTTATGATTTATCATAAATTTTTAGTTGACTTACTCACTTCGTTAATACAACTCATGTAATATTTTTTCCATGTTGACATTATTCATTTTGAGATGTGGGTTTTGAAGTAATCCAAAGCAATACTATGTGTTTGAAAAATTTCCATTTAAACTCTGTCACTATTTTGAAAAAACAGTAATATTGAGAGACTTCATATTTTGCACATGTATACCACCTAATTGTAATAACCTTATTTGACGGCCTCCGTAGCGTCATGGGATTCACGATACGGAGGTTCAGTGTTCGATTCCCGGTGAGAATACAAAAATAAAAAGAGATTTTTCTCAAGCCTGGGTGTTTTTGAGACGTTGTTCCCCTTTGTAATTTGGCTTCCTGGCCTGTTGAGATGGTTAAATAAAATAAACCAAAATAAATACCTACATAAAAACATTTTCGATTGGCCAACACCACACAAAATATTATAACTTCTGTTGTTGAAAAACTGACATTTTAAACGGCCTAGTAGCTCAATTTCATTATTTGTCATATAAACCGCGTGGTATTGAAACAACTGTGCTATTCATGTTCATACAAACATTCGTGGAATGCATATTGATCGTGATGTCATCACATCGATTGGTCCCCAAAACGCTTACCAAGAGAATCAAGGTTGATACTAATTGATTCGTGATGTAATTTTGTATTGCACAACCTGCTGAATTGAAAGGTATCCCGATAGCTCTTAGTTCGATCTCAACACTTTCGTCCCTCTAGCCGCCGCAGAAATTTATGAAAAATACGCATACCTTTCATGGGACTCGGTTCTAATAAATTATATTAAAACATGGATAATAGTGATAACAATAAGTTATATGGAAGTATAATTAGATCAAATTACTAGGAAAAAATAGCAATAAGAGGCTGGACTATAATTTCGCAGCTATTAAGCGCAAATACTACTGTAATACTAGCCCGCTAACTACTGTTAATACTGATTTTTATAATTATACTTTATGTTTTAAATTAATAGAAGGTACATTGATTTTTAAATTAGATAAGGATAAAATGATTACCCCAACACGTGTTGCAACTACAAAGCGCGTGGACCCTTAGGACTCTAGCCATCTATTTGCAATACATAAGTAATATGATTTTATTAAAAAGATAAAATAACAATATTAGGTTAAAAATATAAATTTATGTATGGTAGTGAAGCGTGGTATTGGAAAAAGAAGGATGAAAGTAGACTGATTGCTGTTGAAATGCGATCTCTCAGGCGAATGTGTGGTAAGACTATGTATGATAGGTGTACAAATGTCGAAATTAGAGCAGAGTGCAAGGCTGAGATAAGCATTATCGTCAAAATTAAGAAAGGGCTTTTACGATGGTTTGGTCATGTGGAAGCGAATGAGTGATGAAAGAACGGCTAAAAGAAGTTTAAATGCAAGTGTGCCTGGATGTAGAAGCCAAGGAAGGCCGAAAAAGACATGGCATGACCAAGTACGTCAAGTACTTGAAAGTGGACATGTAAAAAGTCGGAATAATCGGCGTATGTGCATGAGAAGATGTATGAATGTAGAGGAAGCAAATGAAGTCTGTCAGGAGTGGTATGGCGTTCCTATCCTCTCTGCCTACCCTACGGGGAAATGGCGTGATGGTTAGTTAGTTAGTTTGTTAGGTTTAAAAAAAATTGAAAATTGAAATGAGTAAACGCGAGCTTTTATTGTTTAGCAAACAAACAATATATATATAAATATATATATATATATATATATATATTTTACCTACCTATAATTTAAGAAATGTCTACTTATTGAAATCATTGTGTTTAATCATAACGTTCGAGTAATTTTTTCTATTGGTATAAAAGAATAATAATTAATGGTTTTTATACAGGGTGTAACAAAACTCGATGTACAAGCAGGACACCAGTGAATAGACATTATATTGGGAGTCGATTTTGTAGAATAAATTTTTTTGAATTGACCCTTAGTTTTCGAGCAAATTGAGTACGATGTTTTTTTTTTGCAAATTACTATCAAATATCATGTATTTAGTCAAATTAATTCTATCCATAAAGAAAATAAAATTAAGAAACGCGTTTTAATAAGAATTTGAGCAATTTTACTTAATCTGCCATACTCAAGCTCATATTAAAAAGTCATAGTACACAATCGTCTCCAAAATACAATATAGATTCCCCAGTTTTCGGGTTGTACATCGAGTTTTATTACACCCTGTATATCGCAATATGTGCTTCATTCATTTATTTTAAAATTGAGATGAAAATTTAACACATATTTATATATTATAATTAAGTATGTAATTTTTACGGTGGTATTTATGCGAACAAATGAAAAGTACCTTAGTATGCCACACAGGAGTAAATAAATATGGTATGATTATGGTTAACTTAAAACATTTTTGTATGGATTTGGTTATAACTCTTCTCGCTTTATTTAATGTTTAATACTATTATATTTCTTGTATTCTCGAGAGTAATATGAATCTATTATTTTACTATTCGCTAGACACTTAGCATAAATTAAATAAATGTACATGTTGTTACCCACACTATGATTTTATGTTTTGTAACGTTGAAATGATTTTATGTTGTGTTAATGTAAATATTAATTACGTGCACATTAATGTAAGATGATTATCATTTCTAGACTAACATAATGTTATGATAACATGCAAATTAAATCCTTTTATAGTAACAATTACTAGTTTAACCATATTAAATCATCATTGATCGATGGTAATTAGTTTAATGCCATTTTTATTATTTTATTGCTTTTTATTTTTGCGACTTTTTCTTGGACGGTCGTACCATATTTTCTCGGCCTTTGACTTTCTCTCTACCTGACCCAAGCCCCCCGTTTAATTTACATGGGCATATTCATTCAAAAAATGCTTTAAAAGGTTTGTTTCCGATAGCATGAATATCCTTGAAAACGTTATCAATATTTAAAGTATATTTTTTACAATTCCAACGATATAAAACACAATGATCAAAAATGTTGTTTTCATTTATAAATGTATGTTTTAAAAACACGAAATTACGAGTGACTTTTAACGCCCGTTATTGGCTAATGACCTCATACCCGTCCATTATAAAAGGCGGTAAATTCATTACGAAGTGAGCGCTCATATTGATGTGACGTCACACCGCATGCGCGCCAAATGGAGGATTTTGCGAGCGATTTGAAAAAGCGCTATTTCAAACCGCGCTATTTCAAACCGCGCTAGAAAATTCATATGACATCGTAAAAATTAATAAAAAATTCCTTGATATTGTTATTTTTCAATCAATTTTTTAAAAAAAAAATAGAAAATCGGAAAGAACCCAATTCATACAAAGAAGCGATCTTCATAACATGACGTTTAGTCCTCACTACCCATCCCTTTAGAGGAAATGATACTTAAAATACATGGAGTACCTAACAAAACTCAGTACAACCCGAAAACTGATGAATCTACATCATATTTGGAGTCGAATGCGTAAGATCATTTTTTAATGTGAGCTTCAAAACGTTTTTTTTCTCCTTTCAAAGCTTTCATAAGTACTTACCGTAAATTAAGTAAAATTGTACTGTAATAATTAACTTACTCAAATTTCTCGAAAACTATGAGTCAAATCAAAAAATTATTTTACAAAATCGACTCCAAATATTATGTAGATTCACTGATTTCCCGCTTGTACGTCGAGTTTTGTTACACCATGTATATAATTACTGCCTTTCTGTTTTTTGTATGAAATTTTTGTAAATAATACATAAAATAACAGAAAAAATAACAATATCATAAAATATAATCACAAATACTCGTAAGTAATAATAACTTATTATTAATAAGCGAAATCAAAATAAATTCTTAGCTACCAAGGAGCCCAACGTGTTGCCGCTACACCCGAGGCGGGTTCGATTCCCGATGGGGGTTAATATGAAATATTTATTTGAATGTTATTTCCACATAGAAATATTTCATATGTGGTACCTTGGACTAAAGCGTAAGACTGATCATCTTGCCTTCATGTAACTAATGATCGTGATTCCCTGCATTTGGTGTGCTTATGCAGTGCCCTATGCACCATTGGGTGCGGATAAGGAAAAGTAGTAGAAAAATTATTTGAGATTATTTACATTACTTTGAGTAGCTTAGTATGATTTATTACAGTTTTTTTATGTGATTATAATGAATTATTTGTATCGACGCCTCCTACGTATAATATCGTAACCCACAAATCGTCGATTTTTGAGTTTTTAGTGGTTTTCGTCTGTATTCAACTATATCTTTAATTCTACCAAAACAAAAAAAAAATTGCCAATAATAAGGGCTTTTTTGGGGCGTAATTTGCCGCATCTACAACCAATGCATATGAACGAAAAATATTTTCAAATGCTCCTCCTGTAAAATCGCATTTTGTGGGTTACGATAATTATACGTAGGAGGCGTCGGTATGTTAGAAAAATCCTAAGTTAATCGATTTCAGTTCGTTGCGAAATTTTTCCTTTCGCTCATTTTCGCAACATCAGCGTTGTTTTTTGAAACACATTGATTGAAACATCAACGTAAAACAATATCTGTGTTGTCAAATTATTTCACATATTAATAAAAAAAATGGGTCTGACCTAGTTCATAAACATTTTTAATTGGTATAAAAAATATTCTAACGAAATATGCAGCACATCATCATGTACTGTATATATTATAATATAATATATATATTATCTCAACTCAATAGTTTACATGTTGGTATGACGAAACTCTTCTAAAAAGATAAGCATGGTATATGGTTTAAGGCTCTCGGGAGACCGCCTATTATATGTCCCAGCCCCAATTTGGTCCGAAACCCGATACTTATGCAAGTTATTGCCAAGCGAATTTACAGTGTTGTTGGTGCACCAAATTTTTTTAGATTAAAAAATATTGTTAATAATGTTGGTTATTACCTTCTCCTACAATCATCCATTTAAATATAAAGCATTGCAAATTGAATATTCGTACTGTATTTTCTTTTTCGTTTTTGTTTCACATTAGGGTGACGCGCCCGAGAATAAACTGGATCCGCGCAGTTTAAGAAAAAAAAAAATTTTGTCGAAAAAAAAACATGTCTCTAAAAAGGAACATTTCTGACTGCCCAATTTGGTCTATTGCGCGGGCGCATAAATATGTGCAAGTAAAAAAATTGTGGTCCCATATACTTATGCAAGTTATTGGTTAGGGCGAGTTGCGTAAGCGCCAACTAAGAGTATAGGTTACGCCCGCTCGGGTATAATTTTTGAAGGCCATTTTTTTTGTTGCGCCACCGCGAAACAACCGTCGGAGCTGGTTGTTTCGCAATTAAAAATCCGACGATTGCGTAATGTTATTATTAATTTAACATTACTACACTAGATATTTAAAATTAAGTTTTCTTGCTAAAGTTGAATATTCATCTGTGTATTTTCTTTTTCGTTTTTTGTTTCTAATTTGTCTACCTGCTGTGTACACATTTAAAAATGTTGTAAAAGCCCTATGGGCGTTAAAACAATAAAAAATAAAATAATAAAATAAAAATGTGTGTCTTTACAATTAGACATAAAACCTTTTTCATTTGTCAGCGAGCCAAAAGTTTTTTGCATTGCGCCAGGACAGTTTATTTTTAGGAAGCGTGCTCCCTAATGTGAAATTGCGTTGCCGGTTGAGAAGGCCAACAGGAAAGTAAAAAAACTAAGGGATTCATTTTCCCCGTAAAATAATATTGGGTGATTTTTGTGGTATTTGCGATAATGGAAGTTTGGCCTTACTAAGAGTATAGGTTACTGCCCGCTCGGGTATTGAATTTTGAAGGCCATTACTTTGTTTGCTTTACCGCGACCAACAACCGTCGGAGCTGGTATATCGCAAATCCACCAAATATCCGACGACTGCGTAATGCCCCACTGAATTCTCGTTTCCCTGCGTTCTTATAATCCAGTCAGTAAGTAACCAGTAGCAAGATGGTACTTGGAGTGGCACAGGAGTTTAAAACTGGTCATCTTGCCTTCGTATAGTAAAACAGACAAGATTCACCGTATTTGTATATCAGCGCCGCAGTATCTCATGCACAGAAGTGCGCAAGAAAGAAGGAGCGAGATACATACGTATTTTCACTTTAACAACATAATAATATAATGTAGACATGAATTATAATTTTATTATAGACCATCTCAACAGACCAAGAGGCAAGATCCAAGGGTCGAAGTGTTTTGTTTAAGAAAATAAAAATAAAAATTTTTTTTCATAATTTACAATAAGTTTCATACTACGGTAAAATAGCATTTTACCTACCGCAAATGTCGTACGAAAAGACGCAGCCAAAACAGGAATCGCTGACTTTGCATCTGTCTGCCAGGACAGAAGGCAGTGGAGGAAGCTGCTCCCAGGAGAAGGCGTGCATTGTCGTGTGTGAGAAGGCCACGGGAAAGATAAAAAAAGAAAGATCCTTGTATCTAACTCATTTCCCCGTAAAATAAGTGGGTGATTTTATTTTTGTATTCGATAATTTAGTGATAATTTACTTTTACAACGGCGCGGCGGGTGGCTCTTAAAATTGAAGCAGTCCCTGTCAATAGAAAAATGTGTTTTGCTTTACCGTTTGTGCGCATCATATGATTATTATATATCACTGCTGACGCCAGACAGCTGAAAGGTACAAAAACGGAGCGGAATAAAGCGTGGACACAGTTATGATAATTACACGAGTGTCATGTTAAACGTGCTCTCTGCCCGCCATTCTACGCACTTTATCTTTTTCCACGTTATATCGTAATAGTCTACTAGACTTAGAGTATAGTATCTTATTATCGTAATAGATTTATATCGACAACGGAGTCGTACATTTTCCCGTTAGCAACGTAAAGTATCGGGAGACCTGTGCCAACTTTACGTTGGCTAACTCTCGCGTAGCACTTCGCCGAAGAGCTTCGGAAAGTTAACAGAAGTACGGTAAGGTACGAAGTGATCTCACTCCCCAACTTTGGTCAACTTCAGTCAAATTGACGAGAGTTTTGTTCAGTAAACTTTTTTTTTCACAGTTGCGTTCAACGCATCATACTCGTAAATGTACAGCGCAAAACGTTAGAACTAACATAGAAAGATCTAAAACTGTAAACAGGGAGGTGTTGGTGGATTTGAACCTTTGTACCGATGTAAGAATGGTCGCGTGACACATAGGCGAAGTGTTTTTTGTTAAGAAAATAAAAATAAAAATTTTATTTTCGTAATTTTTAGTTTTAGTTTTTTACTACCTAAAGTACCTACTACCTTAATAAAACACTTCGCCCAAAATTATATGTCGTACGATTATTTATTTTAATTTACTTAAAACTTCACATACAATTACACAGCAAGTGTACAAGGTCAGGGCTTATTGCTTATAAATATCTGAGAAACCAACCCTTAGTTATTCTAGTGACAAAGCATTTATTGTACCGAGTATTTTCTGTTGGGGAGATAAAGCTTAAAAT
This sequence comes from Micrasema minimum, assembly GCA_022494985.1. NCBI lineage: Eukaryota > Metazoa > Arthropoda > Insecta > Trichoptera > Brachycentridae > Micrasema > Micrasema minimum. Next base: position 67,851 of record JAGVSP010000076.1, on the reverse strand, counting down.
TACATTGCATTGTTTTCAATAGAGCAATGTGCAGTTTAAAATACACTAAAATATAACATCGGGAAATGGGAATAGAAGAAGGAAGGAAAAGGATAGGAGAGAGGATGAGTGAAGAATGAGTTTAAGAATTGTAATCTAACTATCGAAACAGTAACCTCTGATTTCAAGAAATATGATTTTTATTAAGTATTGAAAACATGATACCTTTTTTGCTCTAATAGTACTACTATAATTTACTTTATTGTTTCTTTAAGTTTTCATTGGAATGGTTCTGTTTTTTGTAGATATTGTGTTTATTTTGTGATGCTAAATCGATGTCAGTGCGTATTAAAATAGAATCGGAATTGGTATGTGTACAGATTTTATTTGTCCCGAAAAAATGTTTATTTATAAAAACTCCTAGGAGGCATTAGATTAAAAAAAAAAAATTTTTTTTTTCTCTCTATGTAATGTTCCATACTGATTTTTTATCAATAGAATTTAAAAAAAAGGGTGTTTAAAGGTTTGAGGAGAGGTATAAATGCTTTCAGACGTTTAACTTGAAAACAAATTGCGAGGGTACATCTTCTCTCACAGTCCCGTGGTATATCGCTCGTTCCATAGTCTTACTGGAAATTAAAGTATATATCTTGTCCACTATAATTATATGGATATAAAAATTATCTGTTAACTATAAAATCAATTATTATAATAATTATGTACTCCATCCGCAATGCGATTTGCTGACCGTGAAAAAATAGGTAAGCGTATTTAAGGAATTTTTCTTTGCCCATATAAATCACTAAATTCGTACCTAGTTACTACTTTTTAAGGTAACCATTCCTACCTAGATATTTGTGTAAAAAATTCATTTTGCAAAGTACTTAATCATGAATGTAGATTAATTAGAAACAATAATTTCATTACAATTAATTACAATTAACATCATCACAGACGAATTTTTTTTTCTGGTAATATGGGATTATCTAATATTCCTTGTTATTATTGGACACGTTCAAAATGGTGTTACAGTTATAATAATTCAAATCATATTACATGAAAAAAATCAATATCGTATAATCGACATAAATAAAAAAATGGTTTGGATATTGAATCAAATGTTGTGTTTTCACTATCAGAAAAACAAATTTTCATTTAATAACGTCAATCCATTTTTTGACTAGTGACGATAGATATATCATAAAAGTTATTTGACTCTCAGCCAAGTCTTGTTAATGTTTGACGTCCGAATTATAAATGTCCATACGTCATCAACATATCACTTATCGAAACTTTACTATCAATAATTTGTAATAAAAATTGCTTTTTTCCAATTTATTATTTATAAATAAATTACTGTTTACTAAGACTGTAACGAACGTTTCAGCTTATTTAGCAGCAAACAAATTGCATGAGGTTGTCTATATTCCAACCTTGTACACTTTCCGACAAAATTAAGAAAGGGCTTTTTTGTACGATGGTTTGGTCATATGGAAATATGGGGTCGTTTGGAACATTCGATGAGTGATGAAAGAACGGCTAAAAGAAGTTAAAATTTTGCCTGGATGTAGAAGCCTTGGAAGGCAGAAAAAAGACATGGCATGACCAAGTACGACAAGTACTAGAAAGTGGACATGTGAAAAGTCGGAATAATCGGCGTATGTGCAAGAGAAGATGTAATTGAATGTAGAAGAAGCAAAGGAAGTATGTCAGGAAATGTCTCAGAGTGGTATGGCAGTCTATCCTGTCTCTCTTGTAACCATACCCCTTGTTAGTTCAGGAAATAAGCGTGCCTTATGGTTAGTTAGTTAGTTAGTTAAGTACACTTACTTTTTTGCAAACCGTCGTATTTTTTTTGAAATGATTTTTTTTCTCTGTTTAAACTATTGGTATCCAAATATATTTTTATTACATGTATTTCCCGCGAGTTACACTTAAAATAATTACATTTATTATAACATATTCACTACAGAGCACACAATAATATAAACACAAAAATTGATACCAGAGCGATATTAGGAAATTTAAAATCACAAAATAGAAATGCTAATTTAGTTTGGCAGCAACATTCACTTTCCACTAATAAGAACAAAAAGTGACATATTATACTGGATGTGATGAGCCCGTCTGTTTCGAATGTGAATGTTTGGCCAAGTTAAGAATATGTAAGTCAACGTGGTACAATCTGCAACTGCTTCATAATACTGGAGGACACACATTTTTGGCATTTAGCAAAACATGTTTACTTACTTTTGCAAAATAATAGTCCGCAGTAGGACTATTGTATAAAACAGAGGGATTTTAAGATTTCAACGCAGACTTCATTTGGCCAACTTTCAATCGGGAGGATAGTTTAGTCGGTATTACGGCTGCTTTAGCGCGCACAGGTGCTGAATTAACAAAACATAGTCGGGTTGGTGGTTGACCATGCGCAGATTAGAACGGAACAGTCGGATTCCAAGACTGCTCTAGACGAATGATTTTCCAGTTAATAATAAGGCGACTTTGGTATGCTTGTAAGAGGCAAAACCTACATGGGGGTGCTCTCACGATCGGCAGCCATTGTGTGCGCGCGTGGAAAAGCGCCATACTGATTAAGCCATCGGTCGATTTGCCAGATTATCGATAGGAACTATATCTTTAAAGGCAATCGCAAACTGCCTATTAAACCTTAGTTCGATCGGCCGATTTACCGGTATCGTTGTAGTAAGTATGCGCACTTGCATACATCTTCATACTGATTAAAAACTGCCTCGACTATTTGCCTATCGCTCGATAGAAAGTCAGTCTAGTCTGCGGGGGCTCTAAGGTACACATCAATACTACCTGTGTGCCACTATACTATGCCTCATATAGGCCGAAACTCTATACTACCCTTGAATTTTTAAAGACTAGTAACGAATTTGCAAATATATTTTCAATTGTCAAGCTATTATCAATCATAAAACCGGTCAATCCAGCCAGAAAAGCTTATCTCAAGAGATCTTATCTGGATTTAGTCGATGGCATCGCGAATAAAAAATTTAATTCAGAATTTTGTAAGAGAACGTTTTTTTCTCAGTTTTTTCCTTTAAGCTTTGCGATTATGTAAACACAAGATTCAGCTTTCCAAGAACGATATAGCAATAATACTGGAAAAAATTACAAAAATTTTTCCCCACATTACAATGCCTTTCAGTCCCAGTAATCATCATGAAACAATCCTGACGCAGATGTTTACTACCACGGAGTTATGAGAAGTTATCTTTATTTAAGAGATGACGATTTTTGCCCTATGACAGCTCTGGTCAGCATCTGCTTTTTCACTGCGCCGTACAGTATTCGCGCGACGTGTGACGTCAGTCAGACCAACTTGTCAAAGACAAATCATAAAACGAAATTAATGAAAAGATAAACACGCAATTTTTGACTGTTTCTCATCGGGTAGAAAATATATTACATGACAATGGTGTTACAGAAAAAGGCATTGAACCAGGGACAGTAAAAGAATAATTTAAGACCAACAGAATCTAAACACCTCAGAATGTTCGAAGCCTAGATAACATGTAAGGCTTTATTATTCAGCAACTCAAAAAAAAATAAAAAAAAAAAAAAAAAACATAAAAATAATTGTCCCGATAAACTCGCAATTTTTGCTGATATTTTCATCGGGTAAGAAATATATACGCAACATAAAGCTACGAAAAATACAAGTTTAGTATTTAGAAATCAATTTCTATCAAAATGTACTATTTAGTATTCTGAGAAAACATATATTCACGGCTGTGTTTTAATTGAAAATTTATCGATGCTACTGATACTTTTCTCATTGATGTCTCGCAAAAGCTGAAAATGTAGTCCAATTTCTAAGACCTACTTGTATTCTGCAAAACATTTTCACACTTAAACCCGGAAAATGTCCGCACTGACCTTGCTACACAAGTGAAATATTTGACGGGGTATTAAGTTCGTCAATCAAATTTATTATCATCATTAATATCTACATTCTACACGGAGAAACTCGTCAATAATGACGGGGATAAATAAGACATAATTTAATCATTACTTTGATCACATTTTTTTAAAAAAATCGCTTTAGAAAATAAAATAAAAGTCTGGCGAAATAAATTATATGCTTTTGTGATTGTGAAAGCTCTAAGTGCACAATTAGTGAGAAGTATTGTACTTGGCTGAACAAACCGCAAGTTATCTTATTGTTTTAGTTTCGCTTTGTTCTAAAAATATCTAACATTTTGCGTTTTGTGTCTTTGTTTAAAGAGGCTTTGTTCAAAGTTCAAAATGAAGCCTTATAATCAGACCGAAATCTATAAGTACCTATCTAAATCAATCTTACGTCCAACTGTAGCTAGTTTTTAATTAAATTTACAAGAAGGAAAACCTTTTGTTAAATATCAGATATCCATCGTCTGTATTTCATTACGCTACAAAATATAAACATTCTTTTAAAGATAAAAATAATTATTTTTCCTATGTGTAATATAGATTCCTAAAATTTACATATATATTTAACTGACAACTAATAGAAAACCATAAATGGCTAATAATATTGTTAATAACTGTGCTAATATTATTGTATAAGTAGCTGTTGTTTTCTTTAAAATAAAATAAAACTTGACTAATATTACTGTCTTTATGACTTTCCACTGAGGCTTCGGTTGCTCATGAAATTGTTATGTCACTAAATACCTACATAAATTTGAAAAAACCTCGAAGTGAAGTAGGTTTAACGTTTCTTACTAAGCTTAAAAGTTTTGCTATATCATATCTTTCTGAACTGGCATTTGGATAGTTTTTCAATACCAATTACAGCATCCAGAAAGTCTGCAAAATTCTTAAAAGAATCACTTTAAAATGGCACTTTAGCAAATCAGTTTGCTTCAAACAGCTCCTTTACCCCTAAATTTCCAAGTCGACTTGAAAACGACCCCAAGTAATAAATAATGTATTTTTCGGGTGACATCGCGGGTCACCCAGGCTGACCTTGACCGCGCTAATGGGGTCACGTAACCACCCCACTGCTCAGAAGCCTCCCACCCACCCCCCGTGCAAAATTACTCAAAAAACTCTATAGAATCTTCGCTTCGCAATATGGGCCTATTATCCTCTCAGATTTACATTTCAACCAATTTCTTGTTTATCAAATGATTTTACTGTTTTTGTACTCAGATACTGGTATCAGTTACCTATAATATTGTTGGGTTGTTCTATTCTGATTACACGATAAGAGATCGGGGTAGTTTTATGAAAATACGCGATGAATAGAGATTTTATATTCAATATTTTACAACTCCAGATTACGTATGTTGTGGTCTAGTGACAGATTCGAGGACTCCGGATTAGAATATCTAGGTTAAAATCCAACTCCAGTACAACTTGTTTCCTGCTTTCTGCCCCAGTTATTTCCAGTCCCAAAATTGAAAAATTGTAAGTATATCATTAGAACTCCAATGTTTCTTTTTTTAAAGAAAAAATGGTTTCAAAAGGGTAAAAAAATTTGCTTATTTCTTTATCAAATTAACGTTTATTTTGTACATATATATAACTATCTAGTAACATAAATATATAAATATATCCCACGGGATCGTACAAAACATGTAAGTATTTAATACGGAAGTATTTAAGCGAAAAATATAATAATAAATAATGAAAAATTATTATTTTTGTATTATTTTTATCAAGATTGATGCTTGAATAGTTCTTGCAGATTGTATAATTACCTTATAAAGATTATGAAAATTACCTGGTCACATTTAATTTAACTGCTGATTACTTCCTTGACTCTTTTATTGGTATTCATTATTATTTTGATTCCACAAAAGCGTTTCAATGTGTACGCGATTTATTTGAATGGCCGTTTTTTAGATGTTTGTTTAATTCTTAGTTTTTTTAGCCTCGCCGTTATTTTTTTACTTCTCTAGATTATTGATGTACTCGTATCTCGAGTGGCAAAAGTTGTCGGAATTTTCTCGGAAGTGCCCCAAGGTTTTCACCGTTCTGCTTTCCCGACCTTGACACCGATTTTTTCGCAAGGAGAAAGTTGACTTTGACACGAAAAAAAACGCTCTGAAGAGAATATTATAAACATCGTTCATTGATCCTACCAGTCTTGTATTTATTTGCGGTATTCTTAACAACCTAACTAACTAACTAACCATCAAGACATTTCGCCGAAGGGGTAGGCAGAGAGATAGAACGCCACACCACTCTGTCCTGGCACACTTCTCTTGCTTCCTCCACATTCGTACACCTTCTCATGCACGCACGTCGATTATTCCGACTTCTTACATGCCCACTTTCAAACACTTGTTTTACTTGATCATGCCATGTCTTTCTCGGCCTTCCTCGACTTCTACATCCAGGCACAGTCGCATCATATATTTTTTTAGCCGTTCTTTCATCATCCATTCGCTCTACATGACCGAACCATCGTAAAAGACCTTTCTTAATTTTGTCGATAATGCTTATCTCAGCCTTGCACTCTGCTCTAATTTCGGCATTTGTACCACCTATCATACATAGTCTTACCACACATTCGCCTGAGAGATCGCATTTCAACTGCATTCAATCTACTTTCATCCTTCTTTTTCCAACACCATGCTTCACTACCATACATAAAAGGTTTGTACCAGAACTCCATATGAACAGCCAATTTAGCCTCTTTTGCCTCTTTTGATAAGCACTATTTAATAAACAACCTATTTAATTGTAAAATCCTGTAATTTAATAGTCTAATGTCACTATAACTTATTGGGGTTAAGTGCAATCCACTGCACTTAACGAGCAAGTGGTTTTGCGGTTTTCTGTATCGAATGCATGTTTCTCATAATTGACATGATATTTACTAGCAGTTTTGTTAAATAAATTTAAATAGGGAGCTTTGAAAATCCATAAAATTATCATCATCATCATCATCATACCATATCCGCTCCCTATGTGGAGCATATAGAATCCACAAACTGCCTCCAGGCCAAGCGATCGGCCGCCAGCTCCCGTACATCCTCCCAAGTCAAGTCCACGTCCCGCAGCTCTGACGCAAACTGCCGACAAATGGTCAACAGTGGACGACCAGGACGCCGAGAACCTGATGCCTTGTAAAAAAGCACGGTTAAGGCTCGCGGGAGGCATACGTAGGTACATGGCCTAGCCAGCCGAAAAATTATCCGTCGGTAAAATATTTTTGCGATAAGTTTAAAAATTCTATACAAAGCAAACCATGGAATTAAAATGTTCCGAGTAAAGCCCTAAAAAAGTCTGCTGTCTTGGGCCCTAATAGGTCCCACTTCCCGATAGCATGAATATCCTTGAAAACGCTATAAATATTTAAAGTATATTTTTATTTATAGTATATTTTTTACAATTCCAACGATATAAAACACAATGATCAAAAATTTTGTTTTCATTTATAAATTTATGTTTTAAAAACACGAAATTACGAGTGACTTTTAAACGCCCGTTATTGGCTAATGACGTCATATCCGTCTACCGTGGAAGGCGGGAAATTCATTCCGTAGTGAGCGCCTATATTGCTGTGACGCCACACCCGCATGCGCGCTAAATGGAGGATTTTGCGAGCGATTTGAAAAAAAGCGCTATTTCAAACCGCGCTAAAAAAATTCATATGACATCGTAAAAATTTAAAAAAAAAAATTCCCTTGATATTGTAATTTTCCAATAATTTTTTTGAAATAAAAAAAAATAAATCGGAAGGAACCCAATTATATGAGTTTACTTATTTTACGTTTTAATATAGTAGGTACTGGGCCAGCAAGCTATATAAATTTCCTACGCTAATCCTCGTTTTTGTTTATTTCTTTGGCCATTACGTACAAAAGTGAGAAGTATAATTTACTGTTATATTGATCGCGTTTTGAAGGAAAAAAATAAGAATTGACGTCATACGAGTAAATATTTTAAATATAATATCTTGGTTAATTTCGTTTGTGGTCTTGTACGCTTCCTACGCTGAAGTGGCGCAAAAGGAACTCCCCCGTTAGAAAAGTTTCCAACTTGAAAAACAAACCGTCTCAACTTCTATTTTTACCTACAAATTGATTTATTAACGCAACAAAAAAAAAATTTGTAATAGGTGTGTTTACAATGAACCCAAAATAATAATAATCTTTCATTTTTTAAGTAGCAAACCTTACGAGGTATTAATAAAGCATTGAACAAAACTTCGAAGTTTTCACAGGTTTTATTTTTCTTTTACATCTTACGAAAACGTGACCGGTATTGTAACCATACTTTTACTGGAAAATGAGTATCAGTACCTAGTTCCAAATTTTGCTTGGCTAATCAAGGACTCCATTCCGTGCTTAGCTCCTGACGTCACTGCAATACATCGTGACGAAAAAATGCGTATTTATCTTTAAAATCTTGAATTTAAGTTTGACTGTCCAAAGCAAAACCTCTCCTTAGGCGACTCGTGAAAATAAGAAAATGTATTTTTTTACAGTAACAGACGAGTAGGTACTACGTGTAGGTGGCTTAATAAGCGTGGTGTTTTGGCTCATTAGTTCCCGGTATTTTTATAATAATATTTTAATAGAAATTCATCATGTTACAAATATTAGATAGAAGCTATTTTCTTACATTGTGAATGTGTAAGGTGTATATTTATGAACTTATTGATATCTACATTTGTATCCTGATTTTTTTATTGACTATTTGCGCAGAAAACTTCATGTCTAATATATTTTGTCTTTCTTTTTCAGGTAAGTTCCCTTCAAATCTACAAATCCACTGGCTGTAATTTGATTATAGAATAGAATCGGCCAATTTCATAAAATTTTGCATGATTTACCGGTAAGTTTTACTATGTACTTTACAAAACCACCTTTAAGGAGGTGTTTTGGCGATTTTGAATGAAATTGTGTCAAATTCGGCGAAGGGATTTTATATGTTGACCTATTGTGAAAAAAATCGCAATAGCCGAAATCCGATTGTGAAAAATTACTTTTCTTTCCACATTTCTTCTCCTTGCCGTGTTTAAGTCCCAAAAGCAACAGTAAAAATCGTCCTCGAAATAGTAAAAAGGATTTTTCTTTAAGCATGACGCACTTCTGCCTCTGAAATATTTAATTTACATACTTAAGTACCTTTACATATTTCTGGTTTTATTAGGACTATATTATATGTATATATTTTTTCTTTGCTTCACGGAGAAATTGTAAGGAGTTAAGGAGTTGTATAAGTAATTACTGCATAGTTAAAAACACCTATATTTATAACCAAGTGTAAAATATTTAATCGTTTTTCAAGCGACTGCATTGATTAGTAGGATTATTGATGACAATTTCAAGGGTACGCGTACGATGTGAGAACACATACTGTTTATAAGAACCAGCTTTATAATAATAGGCTGATACATAAGTTCTTGCCATTTTGTTTTTCGAATAAATACGGTATTTAAAAAAAAATATATAAACGACATTAAGATGATGCGTTGTCACGTGACCCGCAGCCGTTTCCCAATACATTGATTTTCTCCCTGAAATGAGCAATGATTTTTTCACTTTTTTATTTATTTTTATTTCAATGTAAGTAATAAGTATATATACATAATCTGAAAAACAATACATGTCCTACTGAGTTGCCTACTGCAACTCGTCAGTAAGTGCATAAATACATGTTTATACATAATCTGAAAAACAATACATGTCCTACTGAGTTGCCACTGCAACTCGTCAGTAGGTGCATAAATACATGTTCAAAAAAAATAAAAGTACACAATACATACTCTTGCGCAAAAAATTGTAAAATACATATAAATAAAAATACAATTCTAAACTCAATATAAAACATCGCGCTCTAGCAACCAAGTTTTCAGCACGCGTCTCTCTTTTAAGCTTGAAAAAATAATTATTTTTTTAATACTTGTTGGTAGCATGTTACAAATTTTTGGTATACTGTATTGAAGTATTCTCTTACCATATTTGTTATTATATTTAGGGAGATATCGTTTTAGGTATCGACCTGAAGCGTGTTTGTATCGTCTTATTTAAAAAAAAATATAATTATATACTTAAGTATATCCTATAACAAATAACATTTTTTACAACATTTACCATTATATTTGATATCCATATCTGCCTATTACTTCTGAAGAAGGAGAAACGGCGAGTGCTACCCCCCGAACAGTTCGATAACAGTAGCAACTACACAGTACTTACTCGTGGTTAAAAATGTGTTTTCATCTTTTTTGTGTTTAAAAATGCCAAGAACTTATGAATCAACCTAATAATATGAAGTCCAAGGTTGGAGTGAAATATATCTGGCGGTCATTGTAATGGCCATTAACAGCGGAAGACCCTTCGTCCCGCTGTTTATTCTTTCAATTGTTAGGATCTTGTATATTTCTATGGCTTCCTTTATTCTGCGGGCTTGATATTTTTATATAATTATCGTGGAAACGGAACAGGTAGAAACATTTATTTATAATTCTATACATTATTTACTGTTCTAAATTTATTTGATATTATCTGCTTATTTACTTCTGAAGATCGCTAAAATTAAATGTTAAAATTTACATTCGATAATGTATGTAATTACCTACCTACTCGTACGTAAAAAATAAGTATGTTTTCAATTTTTTTTGTTTGAAGTAAGAACTTATATACTATTTAATTTTATAGTATACAGGTATTTATATCTTGAATGTAGGCCATTAACATTGAAGATGGGCTATTGCTTTATTATTCCAATAAAATTGTGGAAATTAAAGCGATTTTTGGATACTAAATAATTATCGTGGAAACCCAAGAGGTATCTATATTTATTTATGATTCTATACATTATTTACTGTTAAATTTATTTCCTCGATATGTATCGCAGTTGTTAAATGTTAAAATAATTCGAAAAATCGCTTTGGTCCTACCATCATAATAAATAAATATGTCACAACTGCGATACATATCGATGTATTAAGCTTTGGGGTAACTTAACAACTTGCCGTGCAGGCTGTCAAAATAATCAAAACATTTTTTACTCTCTGGTTTGTTGAGAGTAAAGCGCAAAAGCGGGGATAAGCCGTGATTGGTTGATACGCTTCATTACCCATTGTCAAATTTCGCTTTTAAAAAAATAAATTTGATTTTAAATTATTTTATTTATAGTAACCTATCATTAAACTACTGTTTTAATTTATAACCTATTATAAAGGATATTGCTTTTAAATGTAGGTATTGATTTAAATTATTATTAAAAAACCATATCTTAACCTACTGTATAAGATTACATAACTTTCATCGATATGTATCGCAGTTGTGATTTAGCATAATTGGTAAAATCGCTTTGGCAAGTTGTTAAGTTACACCATCATAATATACACGCCACAACTGCGATACATATCGATGTAGTTAAGCTTGTAATACTGTGACGCATCTAACACGCGTGACGTGAAATTCACAAAATTCTCAGAACACTGTCCTACCCCGTAAGGAATGTAATGTAAGTGATATTTGTACAGCCCACTTCATGAATTGTTTCCATTTTGCATAAACGCCAAGGTACGTATAAAATAAAATGAGCCTGATAAGAGTTGTACTCTTAGATTACGTAGGTAAACTAGTACACAATCCACAAAGCAAACTCTACACTCAGGAGCTCAATTACAGATAACTATCGACGTAGCACCATAGTGCTATGATTATAAATATCGCGGCTAAACGTCAAACGTCAAATCGAGAAAGTCAACGCACGTGTCGGATTGTTTATTATGTCGACTGCTTTTCTCAATATTTGGCTTGACGAACGCCGGCTAAATGCAATACGGCACTCGAGAAAGATTGAAAGAAGATATGTGCGAAGAAGATATATCTAGGGAAATGGCTCGCGACTTGATGCGCTCGTTTAATAATCCCGATCGATAACTTTTAACGCGTGTTCCATTGTGATCGCGAAAACGTTAAAACATCCATGGTAAGGAATCGTTATCACGTCGCTTATTACCGCGTCGATAGTGATCTGTGATCGAGCTACTGGCTATGTTCCTCGCCGAACCACTATGGAAAGTTGGCTGACGTACGTGTGGCGTATGAAGTGACGTACAACTAACAGCACTCTCTAACTTCTCTCCACTTCACGAGATTTTACTACAAGCAATTATGTATACATGTGGTGTTATCGTATCCGATAATTTTACCAAAACAAATTATATTTATTAGTAAATAATAACCCGTGATTTTCACACTCGCACCCTGACCTCACTCTAACGTCAAACTACCACCTCGACATAGACACAACCTTCGCCTTATTTACTACCCGGAATTTTAATTGCCTGTTTAACGAGACGCCATGACAGTAACACGATGTTAATTATAACGTGTCATCAATATCCCATGGTAAAAGGACACTACCGTTTTTTTTAAATTATACTACGTACCCTATAAGTATGGTTTTTTATCCATTTGTATTAATTTACTCTTTCACTGGTCAAAATTTAAGCCCTTGTTCAGACTACGAATGTAACCCGCGGTTACTTGGCGGTTCTACACGATTTAAAAAAAAAACTTTTGGCTGTCTGTAAAGTCGGTTTACGGACGATAATTTTACGTGATAACGTCATAAGAAAACATTGATGAAAAATAGCATACTTTTATGAATTGAATTGAATTATTATTACTGAATTATCATTATTTTGTATAATACAAAGCAGGAGTTAATTGAAAATTTTTTTTTTTTTGCATAAATTAACATATTTAAACATATTTACTTGGTCTGTAAGTGTACAATTAGGTGATTTCATTTCATTTTGGTGATGACAATTTCACTTTCACTTTGTAGCTTGTGTGCTGCTGCTGTCTCCCTTCTACTCGGACGCATCGGCCGATGAGTGGAAGAGAGATAGATGCGTCACAAACCGAACGCTTAGGCCGATCGTGCCTCTCTATCGCTTGTTCCGCGCTCTCGCTTGCACACTCGGCTCAGGCGGAACGTGACAATGAGTCATGCTTTTTCGTGTGTGCAGCCGGCGTTCATCGATTTATTAGAAAAATATTGACTCCGCAATGTTTTCTGTTAGTCCATTATGTTAAATATCTGTATATAAAACCGAGCGGTTATGCTAGCTCTTCACTTTCCCGCAGTTGTTTTGAGCTAATTAGCGATACATTCGTAGTCTAGGCCAGGGCTTAATCACATTTTTTTATACGTAGATGATTTTTTTAACTCTTTTTGTTATCTGCACACGCGACTTGATAGCTGCTGTTTGGTACAAATTCGAACATAACAAATAGTAACAACAACGTGACCGGATTTGATAACGCATGAATTTATTCACAAGGAAAAAAACATGTTATCAAACGGGAATCTAATCATAATAATATGTGCATGACCGGTTTATGACGAATCAAGAACAGACAAATGATCTTGTTATTAATATGCGCTAAAAAATAATAATAACAATTATTTTAATTTTACGGTGATCCGAAAAAACATATTGTGTTGCCAAGGATATGATTCAATAATAGATATGAAGGGCGTAGAAGCAAAGGCAACCTTCTTCTACCGCTGTGATTTCGACAAAGATCGTTATTGCGATGGATTTAACCACGATTTTACCCACGATGCGTTTTTTTTGTTGTAATAATTTGTAGAAGAAAAACAACTTTATCCTCCAAATACGGATACTCCTTAGAGACTGCTAAAACTGTGAATTTTAAATTCGCAGATGATCGTAATTGCTTTTCAAATCACAAAAAATTCTAACAAAAAGTTGTTCAGATCAAAAAACTACACAGTTTCTTGTTCAAAGAAAACTGTGCAGTCAAAAGACACGCTAAATATGTGTATTTTTGAAACGCGATTGTATTATTATCGTATGTTTGCTCTCAGGAAATTGTATATTTAGCTATAATGTAAATATGTTATTGGTTTTTTACGTATTTAAAAGCATACAATAAAATGTCTACTTAAAAATAAAAAAACATTGACTGTCATTTTAAATCTGACACTAGCACACAGTTTATTTATGCAGTTTTTATTTATAACGACGGACCGTTTTCAGACTGCACATGTGTAGTAAAACTTTTTACAAAAAAAAACACTTCAAAACAGCGATAACAAAATAAAATTAAACCTTTTTTTTTACACTTACAGTTACTATAACTAATAACCATAACGCGCATTTCCCCGAAGGGGTAGGCAGAGAGGATAGAACGCTTGCTTCCTCCACATTCATACATCTTCTCATGCACGCACGTCGATTATTCCGACTTCTTACATGCCCACTTTCAAGCACTTGTTTTACTTGATCATGCCATGTCTTTCTCGGCCTTCCTCGACTTCTACATCCAGGCACAGTCGCATCATATATTTTTTTAGCCGTTCTTTCATCATCCATTCGCTCTACATGACCGAACCAACGTAAAAGACCTTTCTTAATTTTGTCGATAATGCTTATCTCAGCCTTGCATTCTGCTCTAATTTCAACATTAGTGCACCTATCATACATAGTTTTACCACACATTCGCCTGAGAGATCGCATTTCAACTGCATTCAATTTACTTTCATCCTTATTTTTCCAACTCCATGCTTCGCTTCCATACATAAGGGTTGGTACCAGAACTCCATTATGCACTGCCAATTTAGCCTCTTTTGATAAGCACTTATTAGATACTACCGACTTTAAGGCACCATTAATTCTGTTACCGGCACTAACCCTCCTTTCAATGTCCTTGTCCATATTTCCATCACTTGTGAACATGCTTCCCAGATATACAAATTCTTCCACCTGTTTCAAGCTATCGCCATTTACTACAATCTTACACTTAGTCATATTTTCATTTCTTTCAAAAACCATCACATTCTGTCAAATTAATGTTTTTTTAATACGTCTACAATCATAGGTTGTTTTGTTATTTTTTTCAAGATGGCTGCTTTTGATTCTGTACCCCACCTTTCATGGTAGTATCTTATGAATGCACACAAAAAAGTAGCTATAATTGTCTATCTTTATTTCATGTACGTGAAATAAATTAAAAAGATTTTCATATTACTAGTATGTGTTTATAAACTTGCTGGTAGAACTTACAACGAATTGTTTTTTTTAAAGAAGAAAGTTTGGAATATTATTATTCTTAAAATCGATGTACAATGTATTTATGTAAATAGGTATTTGGCAAGTAGTGTAAATAATGTTATCTAAGTTCAATATTGAGTTTATTTCCATTACTCGACCTAATTAACCAAAATGCCTATAATCCTTCGATCTGATTATCGAGGTGACCGTATTAGGCTAGGTCAAAAAGATAAACTATTTTATTGAGCAACATCATGGCTTACTGATTACCCCGTCATATCTCCAGAAGTCGAATTAGAAACAATATTTATTTATTTAAAAAAAAATAAATAATTTTAGCGTTTTTTGTATCTATACAAAAAATAGGAAAATGTTATTTTATTATTATTATTATAAAAATATGTTATAATACTTAATCTATCTACAGTAAAACCTCAGTATAAATATGGATGATTGATCTTCCAGAGTACTATCTCAATATATCGTCGGTTCAAAGGTAAGACTCACTAGTGCCATAACCGTACCTATTAGTAATATGATAATATAGCGCTCAGTATTATGGTAATATGGCACTTAGTCATATATTAATATGGCACTTAGTGAATTTTACCTTTGAACCGACGATATCCACTCGTGTTGTTAAATGATATTACGAAGGTGTAATAACTGCGCGGGTCCCTATCACGGCTGCCATTTTCTGTAAAATTAAGGGAGTTGCTATAGTAATAAGACAGCGATATAGTTATTGGACACTTTGACTGATAGGACACCTTAACATTGAGTGTCCAGCTAGCCCCCTTGCTTGTTGTGATAGTTTTTTTTAAATGGGGACAACTGGAAATTGAAAAAAAGTGCATTAATTTACTTCTATCATAAATATGTGAATAATTTATGCAAATAATACGTTATTAAAAAAAAAACTATTGTCCTTAGTACATGCACCCCAGTGAGGACCACAATTATTAAAACCTTTTTAAATACATATTTTTCGTGCAGCTAGATAAATTATATGTAGGTACTTACTCTTGCTTATTTGTATAAATAAATTGCAGTTAGGTTGTCTAATTAATCTAGCTGTCTAATTACTATACCACACTATTTTACTGTCAAATCTTACCACTCCCCCTTATTTCTTGACACATTTATCTTATATCAGTCGACACGATAACAAATTCGAAATGTTAAATGCTTATGTGAGTGATTATTGTTCAACTATTCAACTTACTAACTTACCTTGATCCAGCGATGTACAGTGAATGAAAATGAATCCCAACAATGCAATATTGGAGTATTGTGTCATTCAGTGACCATAACCACCGTGGCTACTGACAATGAACCGAATTTGACTAGTTCAAGCCTTTAGAGTCCTATATTGATCAACGAATTCAATTGAAATATTCAAATTTTTAATCATAAATCTTAACATTAATATGTATACTCGTACCACTAGCACAAATATTATGTATTTTTACATGATCATTCAGCAATAAACTGCGAAAATTTTGGATTTAGATTATCGTCTTATAAAAAAAATAGTTAAATTTTTGACCTCTTGTGCATTGCATCGAATGCACTGGTTTCCCTCTTGTGCATCGAGTTTTGTAACAGCATGTATAATTAAAATACCTAACTGCATTAGTGAGTGATTATAAAACCAAATTAACCTATTAGTCTAATTTAGACAAAAAACATATCCGTTATAATGAACCATTCTAGTCATTTTATTATTTTCTATGATCGATCACGTATAATTATGTACTAAGTATGTATTTCACAATAATATATCTGTACATTTTTTATTTAAGCGATATATATCTGCAATTTGAAATCTCAACAGAGACGAGAGTCTACAAGTATTTGGACACACTCAAAATTTTGTTTATAATATATATATCTGACTCACATTTCACATTCTTGATTGTCATTTGATTTCGCCATACCTATTTGATATCAGAAGTTGTCATGCAATATCTACATAAATATTATAAATTCCTGCTTGCTTTTTGTCATTGTTTAGGGTCCCAATATCAAACAAACTCGGCTCTATGTTGACAAATAATTTGACCGAACTTGTAACATGATAAATGATAAACACTACGATTATTTTATATTTTAATCTTATCAACATTCATTGTTATGGCTTGCGTGAAGATACTATCGCAAACATATTTATTTATCAATATTGATAATTTATTATTAAGCGTTAAACTCAACTTTCTTAAAAAACTTTGAGTATTTATCTTTCATCAGACATTTGTAAATTTACTTTACTTTACAAAAAAAGAGTTGTATGTAGTGAGATTAGTTTAAATAAATAAATAGGTATTAGTACCAATATAAACTGAAACGATTATGTAAACCATTTTGTAAATCGCGTATATCCACTGTATGTTTGAATTTTGTAACAAAACAAAACAAAAAATAAATGAATAACATTATTTTAAAGTAATTCAGTACGTTCAGAGGTTAGTTTGACCTAGCCATGAACTGACCTTCATTACATTATAGGAAACCTCTGGCCTATTCGGCCGAACATTATTCGTATTAGCCCACCCTTATGCAGCTTTTATAGGCTTCTTAGGGAAGTTACATAGCAGGTCATTTTAATTTTGTACAAGTAGAACAAGAAATAAAAATTTTGATTTGGTCAAAAGTCGTTTATATTATGAAATGTTTTAAAAACATTTTTTAGAAAAATTTCGCTTAAAAATAACGTTGGTGTTATCTTTTGTGTCTTATCGACCAGTACAATTACTATTTAATTCACCAATATAAATAATTTTCTTTATATTAATACGTATTAAAGGATAAATGAAAGAAATAAATATAAAAGAATAATTACGTTTATTGATAAAAAAGAGTAATAATTTTTTATTGAAATAAATAACTTGAACCAGATAAATGAGGTCACAAGATTATTTAAAAAAAATTGAACCAAAAAGTTTAAATTTATATTTATATTTATCAGTACTGCTTTAAAAACTCAGAAAAACTAAAATTCATTTGCCATCTCATTCTGATATATTATGTACACAGATTTCTCAGTTTCATTTTTAAAAATTCAAAACGTCAGGTTCAGTAATTCATAACCCTCCTTTGAGCTTTTTTTTATAAAAATGTTCCTTACATAATTTAAAACATGTAGGCACTGAGCTGGCGCTGTAGTATTTTTTGGTTACTATCCTTATAGTAACCAAAAAGACCTTTCAACTAAACTAACTAACTATCACGCCATTTCTCCGTATGGGTAGGCAGAGAGGATAAAACGCCGTAACACTCTGTCCTGACATACTTCCTTAGCTACATTTATACATCTTCTCATGCACATACGGACACGATTATTCCGACTTTTCACATGTCCACTTTCAAGTACTTGGTCATGCATGTCTTTCTCGGCCTTCCTCGGCTTCTACATCCAGGCACACTTAACAGGCGTTTAAACTTTGATTTAGCCGTTCTTTTCATCAATCATTCGCTCCACATGACCAAACCATCGTAAAAAAGCTCTTCCTTAATTTTGTCCATAATGATTATCTCAGCCTCGCACTCTGCTCTTATTTCGACATTTGTACACCTATCATACATAGTCGTACCACACATTCGCCTGAGAGATCGCAGTTCAACAGCATTCAGTTACTTTCATCCTTCTTTTTCCAACACCACGCTTCACTACCATACATAAGGGTTGGTTAACAATGCTTTATTCAGCCACCTTCTGCAATCAGAAGACTTCATACATTTATTGCCTGTGCACTCATCCAGGATCGGTCTGAAATCGCTGCATTTTATGTCTTTACTCAATGTATCCTTTAGCCCAGTAATCTTAAGTTTTTTAATTTGGTATCGGAATAATATTACCTCGTTTTCCCTTGTTATTTACCTCTGTATTTTATGGCTATTTGCGATTTTATAAAAAAAAATCTTCTAGTTATTTAAACTACCTTGTGTGTACGAAGATTAAAATTCCACAAAATAAAATTTATAAAACGTCCAATTTACATTAAAATGCGCGAGCCCATTCATCATTAATCATTATCCATTAATAATAGTCTTGTATTCAATAACAATTTTTTTACTCTTTCGCTTCTGAATTATTTCATGCAATTAATCAAACTTTGTTCTTAACTTAATATTCGCGCCATTTGTAAACATGTTAAAAGGCTAACTGAAACAATATTTTAAACGTTTTCTTGGCACCTTGCTACAGCGATAAAAACGTTAATTTTAATAAAAGCCTTAGAACGAGTGTTCGAAATCACGCGACTTTTATTAAATTATTTTTAAGATATTGCACTATTCGTACCAAAACTGATATGGAAAGAATAAATGTTATCATTCAATTAAAAAGATAATCATTTTAATCGCATTTCGTTCGGAAAATGTCTAAGTACATTTTAAATCTACGAAACGTAGCTTATTCTTTTTTTTAGATGATTAAGGCTTTATCTCTTGGAGGAATAACTAATATACTATGAGGCTCATTATCACCTAAATCTGATTTCCTCGGCCTCTTCAGCCCCATGTATGTGCCATACATTTTTATGCAAATTAGCTTTAGGCGATTACGAGCCTAAGTGAAAAGGGAGATTTCTAACTTTGCTTCTCATATATATATCTCCATCCAAAGCCAGAGTTAAAAATTTTGGTGTTTTCAAAATCATATTCTGGATTTGTTGACAGCCACAAAGCTTCACAAAAAATCACATATAGTCAACTATTTTCTAGGGAAATAACATTACCGATTTTCTAAAAATCACTATTCATTTTTGTGTTCTTGCCGGGAATCAAAATCTGAACCTCAGCATCGTGAGTTTAGCGTCTTAGTTATATTAATTATAATTTATTTTACTATTGATATAATGTCAAATAATAGTAGGTACTTTTGTTGTTATAAACGTAAAATTTTAAGTATTGCTATTATTTAGAGATTTTGCTTCCGTATAAGATGATTATATAACGTTGTTGTTGAAAAATATTACTAAAAATTTTTGAAAATAAATTTAACTCACGTAAATTGAGTTTGATTATGTAGATTCATTTAAATAAATTCATTACAATTGCTAAAATGTGTCCAGCATTTCATGCAAGAAATATTCCGTACATTCCATAAATTAGAAAATATGCTGGTAAGTATTGTATAATTTGCATTGAATTGTACACAGCTTCCTGCAATAATACCCGTGTGAGAAAATTTTCTCACATACCACTCATTAATTTACTTCAAAAATATATTTACTTCTACACGGCTCGTGTTTGATATGTCACGTCATTGGATAACCAAGCTAATGGTCCCGAGTTCGATTTCCAACTGCATACAAAAGAAGTAATTTCGATTCTCAATAAAAAACGTCATATTTAAGCATTTTACTAAAATTAAGTGCGTTATGTTTAATGTGAAGCATTTTAATAAGATATTTGTTTCAAAATAAACATACATTTTAACAACTAGTAATAATATTATTATCTAATACCTATCTGTAATATTTTTTAATCGGTACCACGGACTCGCGCAACAGTGTTTCCGGGTTTGATTCCCAAGAGATTACAAAAATTATAGGTACCTAATTTTTTTAAACCTATTTCTATCATTCGGCTCCGGTGAAGTTGTGAATTTGACTACTAAAAATCTGAATTTATTCACTGTTACTATCGTTATCTGAAGATGTCTGCAAAATAGTTGATAAGTAGGTTTACAATCACATAACTTTTGTTGGCGAAATTCCATTGTAATGATTAAAATAAAATAGAAATTTTCCGCGAACATTACGCTCATGTTTAGAAAATATTTATTATTTATCGGACAATTTATCAAGCGTTGTTTTTGCGAATAATCGCTCAAATTTATGTACTTTTAAAATAAATATTCCACCTTGAGTTAAAACTTTATGCATCGACATGTAATTTATTGATTCATTTTATATTAAGGATTTTATGATACTGGTTTTGTGTCCTTCATGTACAAATTTGCAATGAACTTGAACCACCGAGAATTTTTATATTATAAACTACATATTTTAATTGCCGGCATGCGATTTTAAAATTCTTTTCTTATAAATAACAGTATTAAATGTCTGCATACTCATTCGTAAATACATGGTGTAACAAAACTCGATGTACAAGAGTGAATCTACATAATTGGAGTCGATTCCGTAGATTTTTTTTATTTGACCTATGGTTTTCGAGAAAATCGGAAGTTAATTTTTTTTTTGTTTTTTTTTTGCAAATTGTTATCAAGTACCATGCATTTAGTCAAATTAATACTATCATAAATAAAACAAAATAAGCAGCATTTTATTATGAATTTGAGCAACTTTACTAAATCTGCGGTACTAATGAAAGCTTTTATTAGAAGAAAATTTGTTTTTATTTTCAAGTTTAGATTCAAAATTCACCTTACACATTTGACTCCAAATATGATGTAGATTCACCAGTTTTCGGGTTGTACTACGAGTTTTGTTACTCCATGTATATACTATTACAAATGGATTTATAGCACCTTGTATTCATTAATTTATTCTAATAAAAACGTGTTTTTAATACTAATAGCAACATGTTAATATTATGGGTAATGCAATGCATGTTTATGGTTATAGAATTTATTATATGAACTAATAAGAACGATCGATAAATGCCGTAGTAAAGCGTGGAAAACATTTCCCTTTGATATCAACCACAATCCTTACAAGACAATAATTGTATTTCATGGTAAAATCGTTTCTTAAAAAACTAGTATTTTTGTAATTTTTTTACTAACCCTTAACTGGATACATTAAAAAATTAAGTCTTATTGAGTTATGGCAGTACTTTCAATAACGAAAAAATTATTGACCATCACAAAAATAATTTCATAAAAATCGTTTTTCGAAGATTTACAATATCATGTTATTGATGGTAATAATAAATATTATGTTTTATTTTTGATGACATTTTTTATTCATCAAAGTGAAAAACTACCATGTCCGTTAAAACTCTTCACGCTGACCACTAAACATGCTCATTGCTGACTACTAGTGGCTCTGTTGAACTTTTTTTTTTCACTAAACGAATTGTTCATAAGTAATTGGAAATATTTGGAAAATGGTTTGTTGTAGTATTGCAATAGTTTTGGATTCATCCAAGGGTTGTTGGTGGTTCTGAATATAAATTTAATTATCATTTTATTAATGACTATTAGGTATAGTATTCCTTAAAAAATCGTGTGCGGACGTAGAATCCCCAATTATGTTTACTGATATTATCTCCTGTGACATATTGTTCTAATTAATATTAAAATGTTCGTTATTACGATTAATTTGAGTTTTTTATGGATTTAGAAGTTAGTTAGAATCAAACAGCCAAAAGGCTTTCTGCCGCATACAAACTACCTATCCAATACATTATACTATTTCCAATACCGGAGTGTAGCATATGGACTCAATAAATTGCTGTCTCCAAGCTGCCAGTTCCTGTAAATCTTCCCAAGTCAAGACGGACTATTAGTAGCAATCGATTATAATAACCTAATGTTATAACGTTTCGTGCTCCGCTCTTCCAGCTGTGCATGGCGCCATGCGCCATGAGTCTACCTTTGTCTTGTTAAAGTTTGTGTTGAGCCCTTGGCATTAAGAAGTCTGCAGGTAGGTAGGTAGGTACCTTGTGCTATGTGCTGTATATGTACATATGTAAAGTAGGTCGGCATTGGCCTTGCACCATTACGACACAAGAAAAACAGATCGTTAAACAACTTTTCAGTCACATTTCTAGAAATCCCGGGATTTTTTCATTTTACTGTATTTTCCGATACAAAATCTGCAAGTCGCTTAGCTTAACAACACCGCGCAACTCACTTTAGTTAAGATTACAGTAGCTCAATCACAAATGACTATCGACGTGCTAATAAGCGACGTGATAACGATTTCTCACCATGGATGTTTAACGTTTTCGCGATCACAATGGAACATCCGTTAAAAGTTATCGATCGGGATTATTAATTACCGCTTTTAAATATGGAAAATACGCCAAAACTGTAAGTAAAGTAAAATAATTTCGTTTTATAGAGTTTTAATTGTTTGTACACAATTTATCATGCCATTTATTTGCTTTAAATCAATTTAAGAAAGCAATAAAACGAAACATTTGTCAAAGTATGCCTTTCATCTATGGTGCTTGGCAACGCGACCGTGATATGAACGTATGTTCATTGTGATCGGTCAAATGCTTAGCACGTCGACAATCATCTGTTATTGAGCTACAGGACAGTTAATAAACTTATTTTTTGGTCGAATTCAAGATAAATTTAGACTAAAGTTTTAATGAGGGTTGTGTTATGGAAAAATATTGTATTTTACTACATTTAATTCTCATTGGTATTTCAACGTATCTAAAAAATATCTATTCAATATCATTAAAAAGTGAAAAATGTTAATTTTTTACTTCGGCGGTGTTAAAGTAAATGAAAATGGGTGAAATTCGTGTTAAGAATTTAATTGTGTAAAGGTTTACGTAAAGTCACCGTTGGTTGATTTTTTGTTATTGGCTAAATCGTAAAATTAATCTTAGAAGGACCTGCAGTCTTCAGTCCGATTATAATAATACTAATCCTTTCCCTTAATCGCATCCAATGATGCATAGGGCACTGCATCGGCACACCAAAGGCAGTGTATACTGATCATTTTATTACATTAAAGTAAGATGATCAGTCATGCGCTTCAGTACCAGTGAACATTAATATCAATATTTAATGTTGACCCCTACGGGAATCGATCCCGCGACCTCTTGCACGATGGCCAAGTGCGCTACCACTATGCTACGAGGCGGACTGAATATAAGAATATCGACCTTATATAATAATATCTTCATTCTAAGATATAACTTATTTTAAATGGTCATTGTATCGGTCACAGTATTCCGAAAGAAGCTTTTTCAGGATACCAAAGAAAAGTTCCGTATCTTCTTTCGTAAATATAATTAATAATAGAAACCCATACCTTCCGTTTACCGATCTATAAGTATCTTTATGCGATAACTCTTGTAACCGTCCAACTAAATACTTATTATGCTATTCTACGCATAGCTTGAATCTCGGCTTAGACTCATTTCGAACAAGAATTCACTAGAAGGGGCGTTTCCATACAAATTTTCTAAAAATATACGCTTCCTAGGGTTAATTTCATAACACCACTTATTTATCAAATTCCACCGTCTAAAGACTCCAGCATTTAGGCCAATGCACGAAACGTATGACGTACATGTTTAGTGATGACGCAGATGACTATTGATGACGTAGTGGGTAACTAGACACTAGTCACGGTAGTATTTTCCAAGTATGGAATTTCACTTCCCTGAAATTCTTGTTCGAAGATTATGCCTACTTATTTTAAGATGCACTTAGAATTTAACTAGGCGCGAGGCGGTGAAGGCGAACCTGGGTTTTTAAAAATTAATATTTACATTTATTTAAGTGTTCTACTTCCGTTCCAAAGTTTATTTGTATGGATTCTATGAAGAATCGTTCGTAAAAAAATATCAATCAAGTTGAACAGTGTTATGCTCGTGCATACTTTTGCTCGCTTCCTGGTCACGAAGTGTATCTACTGTTGACTTTACGATGCTTCCTAGATAAATAGAGTTGTTTTTTGGTTGTTATAATAAAATCACAAAGCGTATGTTATAACTATCCCTACTATTACGCGGTTGTTTCTGGTAAATCGTTTCGAATAACATAGTATGAAAAAGTCACATGTTTTCTTTTCTTTTTATGTTTGATGCGTTGATATGGTTAGTGGCTATTGTTTAATGTTATTCCTTATAATAAATAATAATATTTTTTTATTGTGCCATGATTTGTCAGCAAATAAATGCTTGTCGATTGTGCAAAGGGAAGTAAAATAGTTGTGTTTGGGTAGGATTTAATATTAATCATTTTAATCTAAGTCTTTAAATCTTACCGTTTGTTGCATAAGATTGCTGCTTTATTCAAACTACATTAATGTTTTTTTCCACAAAATGGTTTTGATCATGAGGTGTGCATAAAAGTAAATTATGCGCAATAAATTACTTATAATTAAATCAATCAAAAAAACATTTGAACATTATCGTGGTTGAAAAACAAATTGCTGGTCTTCTTCATTTACGGGAAATTTATGGCAAATAATTATTCAAAGTGGAATGAATCACCATGAATTTTTTATCAATTTACCATGCAAGTTATTAGTAACCTGTGCAATACCTATTTTATTCGTATATTTTGAAATTGAAATACTGCACTTATGACATTTGCAGTCGTGGCTCTGTCTGTCTACAACTGTGCGATATTTATATTTATTATGATAAGCGTGACATTTATAGCAGGAAATGCATATAACACCTTCAACCGTTCACGAGTTGACCTCTCCTACGTCTGGTGCATTCCCATACCTTGTAATGTTGCATTTTAATACGTCACTTAACGTCATCATTAAATTCATGTGAATAAAAATAATTGACATTTTATGTTTCGTGCATGTAAAAACCAATGTAATATTGTATCTACAATGATTCTCAAATATTTATTCGGAATACTATTAAAATTCTAGGCTCGAATCCCACTCCAGCACAACTTGCTTCCTGCTTTCTTGCACAGTTATTTCCGACTATTTGAAAGCAGCTCTGAAATTGAAATACTTGAGTAAGTATATCATAAGAGCTCAACAGTTTTTGTTATAAATCTCACTACAGTTTTTATACACAAATTCATTCATACATTATACCATATCCGCTCCCTATGTGGAGCATATGGAATCCACAAACTGCCTCCAGGCCAAGCGATCGGCCGCCAGCTCCCGCGCATCCTCCCAAGTCAAGTCCACGTCCCGCAGCTCTGACGCAAACTGCCGACGAATTGTCAACAGTGGACGACCGGGACGCCGAGAATCTGATGCCTTGTAAAATAGGCAAGCATGGTTAAGGCTCTCGGGAGGCATACGTAGTATATGGCCTAGCCAGCCGAAACGCCTTCGCCGGATGACAGTAGATGCCAAGGGTTGCTGTGTACAAAGTCAAATCAGATAAATAAATCTATTAAAAAAACATGTTCAAAATACTACGCTTTAGTTAGACCTATTTTGGTTTTCTTGGTACAAAGCTTCCAAAACAAGTCTACTGTAGGAAACCTTCAACTACGTTACATTTTTCCTCGTTCCTTTGTTGGTAGTGACTAACACTGCCCGATGTTTTGACCATATAAGACCATAACCACCTTTTTGAAGCATGTGCGGATATCACCTGTTGTTAATACGAATATACTTATTTGACATTTATTGTATGCCTTTGACATTATTTGTATACCTATGACCTTATAAAACAAATAATTATGAGCAATTTATTTAGTTTCTATGAAGCATATAACATTGAAACAGCTGTACTAGAAAATAGGAAACGGCATATAAAGCTCAGAATGCTCGCTTGTTAAGCTTTGAGAATAAGTGTCTGAGAAGGATTCTAGGCATAAGGTGGTTTGACTTCACAACCAACGCTGAAGTTAGGGAACGGACGCAGCAACCTCCAATAACTGGAGTCGTGAAGATGCGGCGATGGACCTGGCTTGGGCATGTACTCCGGATGCCTCGGAAGAGCCTGAACCCTAGCTGGCTCTTCTTTATGCCTGCAGGATCCCGCCGTCCTGGCAGACCGTCGATGACCATCCTACGGATGTATTCGGCAGAGCTGATGGATGCAGGCCTGACGTGGGAGGAGGCGAGAGAGCTGGCTGGTGACAGGGTCTCCTGGAGGGATCTAGTGATGTCCACATGCTCCGCATAGGAGCGGACGAGGCAAAAGAAGAAGAAGATATATAGTAGAACCAAGATTCCTAAACCAGGGTCTATAGCACCGCCGTCAGATTTATTACGTGTGAATTATAACCAAAATAATTAATAACTATGATATAACTGTGTCTAATTTATTTTAATTTACGTTTTTATTCTTTTCATGCATGGGAAGAGTGATATTATGATTTATGAGAATAAAAATTTTAATTCATTTCATACTTCATCAATCTGTACTGGTTGTTTCCGATATATTTCCATTAACACTGCGGAAATTCATAGCATTATTCCATAAAACGTGAGTTTTCTATTAGGCGAGCAGTCGTGACTTGTAAAGTAATAAAGGTATTTACGGTAGTGACAAACGTAAATCTATTACAATAATTGTATATTTAACATAATATAGAGCTATGTCCGCGAATCTTCTAGCCTAGCGAAACTTTAATCGTATTACGGAGTGACTATGTTAGTGTATGAGTACCTATTTATTATGACGAACCTATTTATAATGATTCAATTAAGTTGTCAAGAGTAAACTGTATCGAGCGGGCAATAAGACTTATTTGTGCCCTATGGGTAGACATACCATACCGTTCGTATTTACGTTTTCAAGGGTTGATCTATACATTGTTTTTACAATAATTTTTATTTCCGTATTTATATTTATCCTCCGACAACAACGTACTATGAAGCGGGCAAATTTTTCCCTTAGAGGCGGGCACAGAAGATAGAATGACACTCCACTCCATCGTGGCACACTTTCTTTACCTCATAATTATTTTTAAATATACCTATTTATCATACTTCATAATGGAGTTCTGATACCAACCCTTATGTATGGTAGCGAAGCGTGGTGTTGGAAAAATAAGGACGAAAGTAGATTGAATGCAGTTGAAATGCGATCTCTCAGGCGAATGTGTGGTAAAACTTTGTATGATAGGTGCACTAATGTCGAAATTGGAGCCGAATGCAAGGGTGAGATTAAGCATTATCGACAAAATTAAGAAAGGTCTTTTACGATGGTTCGGTCATGTAGAGCGAATGGATGATGAAAGAACGGCTAAAAATATATATGATGCAACTGTGCCTGGATGTCTAAGTCGAGGAAGGCCGAGAAAGACATGGCATGATCAAGTAAAACAAGTGCTTGAAAGTGGGCATGTAAGAAGTCGGAATAATCGACGTGCGTGCATGAGAAGATGTATGAATGTGGAGGAAGCAAGAGAAGTATGCCAGGACAGAGTGGTGTGGCGTTCTATCCTCTCTGCCTACCCCTTCGGGGAAATGGCGTGATGGTTAATTAGTTAGTTATTTATCATCATATAATAATAATAAGATGATTTGTGAAGCGCTGTTTTCCGAAGAAATCATCTCTCAGTGCCGCAAGCATGACTATGTACAATATTGAGGTCTTATTTTTGTTGTATGAATTATTGTTTCGTCTTCTTCTGTCCTAATACTATTTCGTGTTTTAAGTTAATGTACTTGTTACTACAATGTATGAAAGTGTTCTCGTGTCTGATTGTTGATTTTTCTTTTTCCAGGTAAGTTACCTCCAAGTGTACTCCATACTCCATAGTAATATAGTCTGTAGACACGCAATAGTCAGCCGCTGGCGCTGTTTCCGTGCACATTTTTCTTCATTTACCGGTAAGATTTTGTAAATTGTATTTTCCTTTTTAATCAGTTACTCAATACACTTTTCATTCTTGATTTATGTATTTAAAAAAAAAAAAAATATATACCGACGTAATCCCGCATATTTATAGTTAGGTTTAAGAAAGTTAATTTACGATACTTATGTAAAATATTTTATACTAAATTCGGAAGATGTGTGATCTGTGAATCAGGCAGTGTTAGTGGCATTCTGTCCTCTCTTCCTACCCCTTCGCCGAAATAGCACAATAGCAAAGAATACTTCAAGATTAATTAGTTTCCACAGGTCACAAAGTTATACTTACAATATATTTGACTTTTATATTTCTACAGAGATGAAGTGGATTTTTTTCAAATTCGGTAGAAAAAAACTCCACTTCATCTCTGTAGAGATAAAAAGATCAATTATATACCTACTCCCGTCATGGGATAAATCAAATCGTACAAGTATTTGAACACACTCAAAATATTGTAATACTTACAATAAATGAAATTTTATACACGGATTTCTATTTCCATGTATCAAATTGAAGTATGACACGACTTACTAAATATTTTGTCGGTATTTGAAAATTTATAGGCATATTATATTATCTTTATTAGCAAAATAAATCTAAATTACTGCTACTGTTTTTTCTCCAAATTTCCCACGGTGCGATGTTTGCAATTCCGTGTAAAATATCAGCTATTTGTTTGTAATACAATCCAATCGTTGACTCGTAACACCTACAAAACCTGCCTAGATTGAGCTCGTAACCTGACTTGTATACTTATCTGCATGATATAATTTGTACCTTCCCGACACAATTCGATTCCCATGCAAATAAATACCCGTAAACGAAATACAGACACACTGCAATCTTCTGTTTATTACTTAAAAAGATAATCCAATAATGAGTGCAATCAAAATATTCAAAGTGTTAATAGTGTATGTAATCCGTCATTTCAGTTGTATAAATGATATTCTTGTTTGAAGTCTGACACCATTTTCGTCGATTTTCTTAATAATTTTAGAATATTTCTAGTTATTAAGTAATTATCATATCATCAATAGGTGCGTTCACACAGAAATAGGTAAATGGTTTTCATAACAGTCAGTTAAGTAAAGTGAAATGGCTATTCTTATTTATTTATTTATTTATTTATGAATGATTTTTAAAGCGCTATTTTCGCGAGAAATCGCCTCAAGAGCGCTGCTGTACATAAAGAGGCTAGACCACAACACGTTTTGCAGCTACCAAGCGCATGAACGGTTGGGGTTCTATTCTAGTCTCCTACAGTTACAGACTTACATAATAAAAAAATATTTTGAAGTTAATTAATTTACATAGATTAATATTGAAACTAGTAAATTATATAGGTAATATTACAAAGGTATAGAACAAAGGTGATAGTTACAAATTTAAAGCAGAATTAAAAGTTGAAATTAGTTTTTAAAAAGGCACTTGGACTTGAAGTTTAACTGTGTGGGAGACTAGACCACCATCTTGCAGCTACAAAGCGCATGGATGGTTTGGAATCTAGCCCCCTTAGTAAGATCTAACTTGATTTTAGTACCCTAAGTAGTACTAAGCAAAATTTAACTTTCCGGAAGGCTGTACCACTACTCATCTTGCAGCTACAAAGCGCATGGATGGTTTGGAACCAGCCTCCTTCACGGTTTAACTTCATTTAAGTACTCCAGGTATGATTGGCAGAATTTACTTATCCGAAGGCTAGACCACAACTTGTCTTGCAGCTACCGAGCGCATGGACTATTGGGGTTCTAGCTCTTCTTTTTCCATAAATGGATTTAGTGCTACAAGTAATGGAGTTTTACAATAACAATAATGAATAATATTAAAATAGCATATACAACAACAATTAAAAACTACAGTGATAGATTTCGTTTCTCCGGTTCAAATAATATTGTCAAGTCTAAATAATTTCACAAAAATAACACATCCACTAATCACAATCATAAATCTTAAGTTCTTTGTTTATTTTTGTTGCATCATAAATCATATTAGTACGCAAAAGTATGAGAATATTACGAACTTCTTTAAATCACTTTATTTTCTTTATGAAAAATAGTCATCTGCAGAGATTAATTTGAATGCGAATCAGTATCTATTGATTACTTGTAAGAAATCGTTTTAATGGTAATTCTTTTCTATCGATGTAACATCCTTTAATTGAAATAATACGTATATTTGTCCATGAGGTTTGTAGGAAAACCATCAAATTTTTTTTTGGTTTTTTGCAATTACATAGTTACTTTTCCTTATACCTATGTTAACTATATACATATTTACACGAAAATATTTAATAAGTACCACAGCACGGTTGTGAACTGTGCAACTCGAAGTAAAATCATTAAATTTCTCAATAAAAATAAAACTAACAGCGTCAAGGTGGCAACCCTTTTTAATTACCTAAAAAACATAAAATTTTACTTTTAAATATTGTTAACCTCAGGGAAAATAATAAAAAAAATATGTTAGAGTTTGCAAAATCAAGATAATAATAAAGGTATTCGTCGTTTTTTTACCACCTTAATTCAATTCTAATTGCTTTTGTTGCGTGTAAATTTTACGACCACTTTACACGAAAGCAAAAAATTTAATTCACGAATGTTGGACATTTTTCGTGTCTCAATCAGAACGTATTTTTGTTGGCAAGTTGTGGAGATTGCACGGATTATGTATTATGTAGGTGACGCGCGTTTTTCTCGATCTTTAGTATCGATTGTTGTTAGCCAAAATGTCTTAAGTAATGTTATGGATAATTTAAAATTTATTTTATTACAAGATCTGTTCACAGAGTCAAGAACAGTAGACATTCGGGGATCACGTGCAAATTAAT
This sequence comes from Micrasema minimum, assembly GCA_022494985.1. Lineage (NCBI taxonomy): Eukaryota > Metazoa > Arthropoda > Insecta > Trichoptera > Brachycentridae > Micrasema > Micrasema minimum. The sequence goes on along the minus strand of JAGVSP010000076.1, from coordinate 36,570 downwards.
TGAAAAAATCAAATAAACTAATTAACCATCACGCCATTTCCCCGAACGGATAGGCAGAGAAGATAGAACGCCCTAGGTACCACTCTGCATGGCGCACTTCCCTCGCTTCCTCTACATTCATACATCTTCTCATGCACACACGCCGATTTTTCGACTTTATGCGGATTCGATTCAGGTCCACGTCCCGCAGCTCTCACGCAAACTGCAGACGGATTGTCTGCAGAGGACGTCCAAGACGCCGAGATGCCTTGTAAAATAGGCAAGCACGGTTAAGGCTCTCGGTAGGCATCTAACCTTCACATAGATGAATGATCCAGATACACTGCACATGCCCGATGCAAAGTGAAATGAGGTATAATGTTGCAGTTTATCACTTACGCTTGTTTCTCTCTGAAAGGGCGATACATATTTCGTGGTTGGGTTTGGCTAACGTCTCTAGCTGCATTGTTCTCGTCTCGTGCCGGGTGTTGTAACCGGCGACTGCTCTCCTCTCCTCCCATTGTGTCTTGTATATCGTAACAGTATTATGTGAGGTCCCGGGCGTGGGAGGTACCCGGTCTAGGCAAACGTAAATATCTATTCAGGTGCTCCTAAAGGCGAATATAACAGCGCTCCAACACGTTTTCAGGTGAACTGTTTTTGCGTTCGGATGATTAGACCACTGCTCTGAGGTTTTTAGCTGTGAAAATTAAAATCAAGCGAAGTAGGGGCTCGATCTAACAATCTAACCCACCTATCATAGGAGGTTCAACAAAAATGAAAATAATGCATGCATGTGTAGGTTTTAAACAAGTAGGTACCTATCTACTTGATGTTTATTTGATAAACATTGTAGGTTAAAAATAATATTGGAAAATAATATTATCTTAATATTCACATGCGTCTCAAGTTGAATTAATTTTGAAAATGAAAGTAATAGCGTGATAAGTGTTGAATACCTAATGAAAGAAAGAAATCCTTAAGTAAGGAACTTTTTGCAGAAAATGGCTATAAAATACAATAATTGTAATACTAAAATTATAAACTATTTTCTTAAATCTGTACAAATTAGTACATAAATCACAAAAGATTCCATGTTTTATTTTATGATTTGTCTTATTTTCATACAAATTAATTTATTTATTTATGAAATTCATTCGTTATTAAAATAAAAATATTACACCTGTAAAATTATTGTGAAGGTCAATGTTGTTTACATTTTTAATATTCTGTACTTTTTTTACTAATTCATGATTTATTAGCCATTATCGGACATAATTAATATAAACTACATTATACTACATCTACATTATCATCGATTTTTACAGTTGAACATTGAGTTGTGTAAGCTTAGATTACGATTGATTTATTTAGTGTATGTTTTTTTTTCAATAAATGAACCATCGAAGTTGAAAGATTGAGAATACTTTTTTCCTTTTTGTTGAGCAAATAAGATAGAAAAACCACAATTACAATGTGCATTCATCAAATCACTTGAAAAATAACCGTTTGCTCCAAGATTTGAACCTGGGTCCTTTCGATTACCGGTCAGCTTAAATAAAGTAAAAATTATCATTTTTATCTATTTGTTTCTTTTAACTTTCTGACAATAATTATATATTAATTATTCAATAATTATATAATTAAATTTACAATAATTGTATATCTTTTCAATAATTATAATATTGTAAATATCTCTGAGACAGGGGCGCAACACCTAGGTGGCGTCTACTAGTAGAGAAGATATCAATAACAAATTATATTTACGCACCATCTGTAATGAATAAGATATGTAATGTTAGGGACCATAATAAACAAATAGACAAATCTTACCTTAGTATAAAAATTATGAAATAATATTAGACGTATTATATTTTAGTTTTACGTTGTAAAATTGGCAAAATGTAACTAACTAACTAACTAACCATCACGCCATTTCCCGAAGGGGTAGGCAGAGAGGATAGAACGCCACACCACTCTGCCTTGGCATTACTTCTCTTGCTTCCTCCACATTCATACATCTTCTTATGCACGCACGTCAATTATAACGACTTCATACATGCCCACTTGCAAGCACTTGTTTTACTTGATCATGCCATGTCTTTCTCGGCCTTCCTCGACTTCTACATCCAGACACAGTCACATCATATATTTCTTTAGCCGTTCTTTCATCATCCATTCGCTCTACATGACCGAACCAACGTAAAAGACCTTTCTTAATTTTGTCGATAATGCTTATCTCAGCCTTGCATTCTGCTCTAATTTCGACATTAGTGCACCTATCATACATAGTTTTACCACACATTCGTCTGAGAGATCGCATTTCAACTGCATTCAATCTACTTTCATCCTTATTTTTCCAACTCCATGCTTCGCTTCCATACATAAGGGTTGGTACCAGAACTCCATTATGCACTCCCAATTTAGCCTCTTTTGATATGCATTTAAATTTAGCGAAAGCTCTTTTCTGGAATGTGCCTCTGTATGGCAGTGAACCATGGACCATCAACCAGAGTGAGTCCAGGCGTCTAGCTGCCTTCAAAATGTCACAGACTGTCTACAGACTCACGGCGAGGATCCACTGGTCAGATCACATCCAAAACGTCGAGGTATTGCGCAGGGTTGGCGAAGAACAAGGAAACTCCTAAATAGGATTGTCCAGCAACGATCCTGCCGGATAGGCCATAACATCAGGCATCCGGACCTGCTCTTTACGAAGGAATGATTGAGGGCGATAACCTTAGAGGTCGCCCTAGAAATAGGCACATTGACCAGGTGATTGGGGAGGAAAAGGCTGGCGGGGGACAGAATCGAATAGAAGAATTGGATGCTTGTAGGTGAAACTTGAAAAAAAAGTTCTAGTACAATTTTTAACGCTACCACTTTGTTACATTTCAATCTTAATCAATAATAATGTATATTTTTAATTTTGATCTTGCCACGGCTAGCGAATAATCATTAATTTTCTTTTACTGCCATCTATGAAACAAATCCAATACGAATGAAAAGCCTTCAATGTTTCGATCGTAAAAAGTCAGGTTGTGTATATAACTTCAGATTTCTATACCGTCACTAGGTGGCGCTCGTATACATATTATATCAGAAAATTCACTTCACCGTTTTTTATTGAGCAAGTTCGGCTAAATTATTTCGTGATAGGTACCTAATTATAAAAAATGTATAATTTTAAATCACGAGGGAATCCATTTGTAATAATTGTAAAATATATTAAAACCCAAAAACACGATATCCGTGAATCAAAAATTGCTCTATACATACTATACAATAAATAGGAAAACTGTGAATTGACTTTCTCCTAATATTTATATTTACGTAATTCCAGTTTTTTTTTCTTAAATAAAATGTTAGACTTGGGGTTATAATTTATCAACGGTATAATTTATTTTTGTGCGGTTTGTGTTGTCATATTTTTTAGATTAAGTATTTAAGAACACTATAATATTTTTGTAAACAATCGATATGTTATGTTATTTATGCAATATTTCAATTACTGTGATTTACTTCTTACTACTTTTTAACTACTATTACTTTTTACTATTACTATGTACTTTTTTAAATATTGTACCTAGGTTGTAGGAATATCAAAATTATTATAAACTGTTTCTGAAGTAGCCGTGTTTTTAGTTCCCCCCATTTTCTTAATACGTTTTAAAATAACCTTTAGGAGTATATGAATGATTAAAGTAATAATTATTAGTCTTGTGGCCTTTTGGTCATTTGCCATTTTCCCTCCTTACTATGAGAATATATTCAAACAAACATTAAAATGAAGTGTTTTTTTGCGGCTTCCCGACCAATAACAGAATGGCCGTAAACCGATATCCTTGCGAATAGGAAGCAGTAAAAAGGTCACAGAGTGTCATCATAATGTAGGCGGCTTATAGTGCAAACTTGACTATATCGAAACAAGTTTTTAAATTATACACAACTTTAAACGTGCGTTTAAACGTAGCGTTACAGTAGAGCATAGGTTCCCAAACTCATTTGACCCGTGGCCCCCCTTTCAGACACAAAATTACACAAAGCCCCAAAAAATTTTTTAAGAAATTAGAATTGAGTTTTTTGAAAAACTTTAATAAGATTTTTTTCTCAGAATATCATGAATAATCACCCTCTGGAGTTTCGCGGTCTCATCGTGGGAAACGGTGTATAATTAAATTTACAATAATTGTATATCTTTTCAATAATTATAATATTGTAAATATCTTCTCTGAGACAGGTGCGCAACACGCAACACTCCACCTAGTAGAGAAAAGTAGAGAAAATATCAATAACAAATTATATTTACGCACCATCTGTAATGAATAAGATATGTAATGTTAGGGACCATAATAAACAAATAAACAAATCTTACCTTAGTATAAGAATTGTGAAATAATATTAGACGTATTATATTTTAGTTTTACGTAGTAAAACTGGCAAAAAGTACACAAAGCCCCCCTGGAAATTTGCCTTTTTTAAATTAAATAAAACAGAAAAATGTAGTGTAGGTACTTATTTTTTGTACATTCAATTATAGTGTCATAAATAAGATACGCGAACGCTGTAACGACAATGTAAACCAACCATCATAGGCCCATAGCGTTCGATTCACGAACTACATGTGTACGCATATAATTTTAAATATCACAAAATCATAGATGATATTTATTGTACTTATGTACATCCTGTAATAACAATTTTTTTAAAATTCTATAAGGTCATACATTTAAACACCTCATGGCCCCCTGATTGCTTCCCAGGGCTCCCCTACTCCCCCAGAGCCAGAGAAGGCCCCCTCAGATCTCTCCAGGGCCCCCTGGGGGGCCAGGTGGCCCACTTTGGGAACCTATGCACTAGAGGAAATATCAAATTTTTGATCATTGTGGTTTATTCTTTTGTTGACATTGGATCTATATACAGTTAACATAGGCTTTTATAAATTTAATGCAATATTTTATTTTATTTATTTAAAGATGGATGTCTTACAAAAGCTAATTCAGGATCGTTTACTCGTTCACAAAGAATTCAAAGTTTTTGGTAGAACCATTTTTAATGTCGTATTATCTAATATGGCCAATCAGAAGGTAGAAAAATCAGACCTCGCGACCTTTAAGTAACTATTTGACATTTTCATTTATTTTGTTAATACTACACTTTTTATAATTAAAAAAAGTTCTCATTTTAAAATTTTATTTGTTCGATGTATCGCTTCGAATTAATTGAATAATTGTGAGTTGAGTTTAATATTTCCCACTCATGAAAGTCGCGAAAAAGCCTCATTTGGTAGTTAAATATTGTCAAGTTTCTAATAATTTCTACGTCTCCAAGCAAAAAATTGTTTCCACGCTGTGAATGTTGTGTGAGATTATAATATTGTGTAGATACGTTCCTACGATAATTATATTTCGATGGTTATAAATGAATTATTTTAAAGGATCTGATCGGATCCTCTTTTAATTCTTCAATTAATGTGACCCGATGAATTTCCTATTATTTTCATGGCAGCCCGTAATTAATTGACGCGTATTTTCTGCATTCTATTGTGTTTTTATCGACTATGTGAGGTAAGAATTTATTTGTAATCACAGCTTTGCACAGTAATGAACGGACCATGGCACTCGGCATTAATTTAGGAATGGCAAAAAGAAGTATAATTAATTGATCACTGCTTACGGAAAGCGAACATAAATTATTGTCGAGATAATTATGATATCATTTACTTTTATAATCCTCTTAATTCGATACCAAATACTGGATTTTAATAAAAGTTTGTTTTTTCCGAAAGCGGTAAATATTTAAATATCTTAATCTCACCATTAGGTATTATTAATCGCAATTTCCTATCATTTTTTATAATAACTACCCTTGACGTTTTTTATCGATTACCAAAAACATATAAATATGATCATTAATTTGAAAAAAGCTGGCGTAATAAGACTTGCATTTTTCCATAGGACTTAGTTCCAAAAGTTCGGCTTAAAGTTATAATTTCATTAGGCACGAGTACCAGAATGAGCCTGAATTTATTATTCATCATACTTGCCCATTTCTGAATACTCAACTACCTACATAAATAATAAATATGTGACTATGCACACTTCATACACTGTGTAGTATTTATTTAGTTCAAGGGTAGGTGGAGAAATGCGACCCATTAATAATGATGACGTTTTTATGCCACCAAAAACCTGTGGGTACTTATTCATTATTTTTTTAAATACTTCACACTGTTTTAGTATGTTTGTATTTTTTGTATGTATGTACGTAAGCTACACGAAACATTATATTTTATTAAACTGTACTCCTGTCAAGTTGACATAATCAATAGTACGATTATACGTCTGATACAGAATTGATAAAATAGTATGAAATACAGCTGGAAGTTGTGGATAAGTATCATAGTTTTTCCTAGTGATTTTTCGCAAGCCTATTTTACGTCAAAATAAAATGTGACGACATTTCTGTGTAAGAACGCGTTTCTATCTCACCATAATGTCGCTATGATTTTTTTTAAAATCCAGTTTAATGGAATCATTAACAAAATCAAAATCACGTTTTTGTGATTTCCCAAAAAAATACTTTTTAAGTTTTTTAGTATTCACGCTGCAATATGTATGTAGTTAAAATACGCCTCTAATCAACAAGCCTCTTATAAACTGCAATTTATAATTAGCGTCTGTAATAAGTTTTCATTCGCAGTTTTGTACTGAAAAATCTCACGTGCTTCTAATTTGTATGCATTATGCATGCACCGAGGAAAATCGCTTAGTTTAATGCGAATTGTTTGTGAGAAAAATCTTTTAACTGCGTCCTCGGTAAACAATGGATTCTGCAGTCGACAGTTTGTTCAGCACTTCGCTTTGTTTGTTACACAAGAACATATTTTAAATTCATTTTACTGCTTATTCTATTCAAAATGTTCCCGTTAATCAAAATTGCAAATATTGAATTTTGTTTACTTATACAATGTTAATATTCTGCAAACTCCGGGAACCTTTGTTATTTCAGATATTTATTTAAAAATACACGATATAATAAATTGATATATGTATTCTATTACAATTTTTACACTTTTTTCTACAAGTATTTGGACATACTTAAAGTTGTTTATAGATTATGTACCCAATATTATATATTTTTTTAACCAATGCGATTTGTAATACTTATGTAATTTTATTCATTCTAAACAAAAATATTTTATAAAAAAAACTTATATTTATTATTCCTCCGTCTCGTGGTGAAGTGGTTAGATCGTTGGGCTACCATGCATGAAATCGCGGATTACAATTCCCAGCGGGGTCAAAATTAAATATTGATTTAAATGTGCTTTTTCTTATAAAAAGATGTTCTATGTACCGTTAGATGCGGATGAGGGGCAGTAGTAGTAGCTATTGGTACGTAGTATTATAAAGGATTTTATTTAAAAATTGCACTAATATAATTTTAGTAATAAGTAGCCATAAATTGTATTCGACAGAAATATTTACAAATTAATAATAATGTATTTTCTTAATTTAATTCTGTAGCATTTGAGTTTCTAGAACGAATTTTGGACTAAATTATTTAAATGAAAAAACTTTGTTTTTAACTACTTTTTTTATTATTTATCTTACTCTCGACCGGTTTCGAGGCAACACGTGTCTCTTTATCAAGGTTACAAGAATAAAATTTATTCTTATTAAAAAAAAAAACACGTGTTGTAATTAATAACTACAAAGTGAGTGCTTCTAACATAAATTTCAGAATTTTTTACCGTTCATTTGAAGGTTTTTTATGATAAACATCATAATAATACTACAATAAAGCTAGCCGTACATCGGTAAACTACGTTTTTTGTCATGAAATCCCTGTCAGAATTTGTCTTCAATTATCTCTGGTTTTGTGAAATGTTAACATAATCTTTTTATTACTGCAACAGACAGAAGATTTGTTTCTAGATCCGTTATTGTGCCATTTATCCTTAAACGAGAAACATCGAAAGTGTTTTCGCAAACTTTAGTATAAAAACGTTTCTTTGTAAACATGTTTAATCATTGTTTGTTATTTCCAACTTTATTCCCGGTACAAAACGCTTTACTGTGACGAATTTTATAAAAATCATGCAATAATTCTATTTAAATGCTTATCATTCCGAAGTCTTTTCACGTGTATTTTTTATTGCTTCGAAACGCGGGAACCATTTTTCTTTTTCGGCCATGTCTGCTTCCTGTGTGGATTATATGGCTTCCGCGTTCTGTCTCCAAGCCTCCGAGGCAGGTCTGCGTCCTGACGGAATCTTACAAAGGATGATCTACAATCCAGGAGGTCGGCGTCTCGGGTCGGGCACCTGATGCCTTGTAAAATCCTTATTTTTTGTTTTTAAAGAAATTCTTTAGCCTTAGATTGGTTGTTCGTCACGTAGAACTTCACGTGACCGTGAAAGGTCTGTTTCCGTATTTATAACTTGCAGAAGCGAGCTCATCAAGGGCTTCTCTTAGGCAATTTATGTTACTAAATATTGTAACAAGTAATTATAGTGATTATATTTCTAAATCTCATTATAAAAGGGAGTTTAATCCATGTAGTACTTTGCGCGATGGAAAAAATAACCTGAGCTGGGAAATGTTTTTTTATTAATTCTTATTCCTCGCCCTGTGTACGTCTCTTTGTCTATTTACCGAAATACTGAAAAGCGTTTTCATGGAAAAATTATCAAATTATTTTGTTTTCAGCTCTGTCTATTTAAATTGCGTAAACTTATCTCCCAAATGTAAAGTTGTAAGGTTTTATGGCACCTACTTATGTACTAGTGTAATGGTCTTAGTATCTCATTTTCTTCAAACTATGGAGACACGTCTAATCTTATTTTTTACACATAGAACAAAGGACGCGGAACATCTGGCTACCCGAAAATAGACCTAAACCCTTTGTGTGGGGTCTCAGCCCACAAAGGACTGCACTAATTCTTTACGTGTGACTGTTGGGTTTACTCGGAATAAAAATAACACCCTTGCTTTGGCTTCGGGCGAACCTTTGTTAGTGTTTACTCGTCATGTCAGGAGTCAGGTTAGTACTAACTACTAACAAAGTAACGCGATAATAAGTCAACTTTACTTTGCGGGAGTAAAGGATTAAGCGTACTAATATGTTTAATGCATACTCGTACATGCCTTAGATGTCCATTTTATATAACTGGTATACACGTAGTAGAAAACCATTTGAAACGACAATGGTCGGTCGGTGTCACATATCTACCCACATATACGTTAAAAATTAGGTTTTATATACTATACACTTCACGTTTACTATAAACATTTAAATCTTACATAATTTGTAAGATTTAAATGTTTATAGTATTGTGTATTATTTAAAAAACTAATACACACTGTTTACAGTGGGCGATCAGCAGACGTATAAATTATTTAATTTACTCTAGTTATTTATTATTATTTCAACTGAATTTTGACATACCAAATGTATTGTAATCTCTAGTTGTGTTATAACTTTGTTCTAAGAACTTTACGATGGTTTAGAAAACAAATAAATGTGCCATTTATCACAAATGTTTGTATCTTCTGCCTATTGGTACGAACAAATTGATGTTAACGGTGTTAGTATTTCCTGTCGTTTACATCTCTATTATTCTAAAATATTTCAATACATGAAATGCTTTAAGAAACTTCTTTGTACCGCGCCTTTCACGGCACTTTTAGTAAATCAATTATGAAAATTCAAAGCAAACGCTTATTTATGCTCGCGTGAAAATTCAAAAGCACAAAACATTATGCGTCATGGTGAGAAATGCATTCACCGATTCAGAACTTGGAACTCCACAAACGTGGTTAATGATTGTATGTACGCATTATTTCGTACTTGAATAAATTCCTTTCATATAATACCTATATCTACAATAGGGGAAGGACAGGCTAGTTGGATAGGGGAGGTAAGATGGATCCAATAACTAATAATTGAAGACTATAGTGCACAGAATACAATGGTTTGTGACTCATGACCTTCGCTTTTCTTATCCGGGCAATGGCTTCTACTTTTGCAATGAGTAAAAACCGTGTTCACTGGGGCCTTAGTACAGACACACATCGAGATCAAATTCTCCCTGGAGCTTAATCACAGATAACTATCGACGTAGTTAAAAACGTGCTAACCACGTGCTAACGCTAACGATTTGACCGATCACAATGAACATACGTTCATACCACGTTCGCCGAGCCGAGCATTGCCGATCAGAGCCGAGCAGAGCCGAGCAGAGCCGAGCACGCGATATCGCGGCCGAACGTCAAACGTCAAATCAACGCGCATGTCGGATTGTTTATTATGTCGACTGCTTTTCTCAATATTTGGCTTGCCGAAAGCCGGCTAAATGCAATACGGCACTCGAGAAAGATTGAATGAAGATATGTGCGAATAAGATATATCTCGGGAAATGGCTCGCGACTAGATGCGCTCATTTAATAATCCCGATCGATAACTTTTAACGCGTGTTCCATTGTGATCGCGAAAACGTTAAACATCCATGGGTAAGAAATCGTTATCACGTCGCTTATTACCGAATCGGTTCTGATCTGTGATCGAGCAACTGGTAATCTCGTATTATTTTGAAATTACTACTACTACTACTACATGCAGTACGAACGTTTGATAGTTGCAGTATAAGTCAGGTAGTAATATGAAATAAGTGACATTTGTATGGTGAATGTCTTCATTATTCTGTCACGTCACGCACATTTCTTCTTCGGATAATTATCTTTATCGATACAATTCTCTATGAATGTTTTAATGAAGTCTTTGATTTGATTGTATGAGAACTTTCTAGAAATGTTTCTGACTAACTCGTCTTACTTTTGTCCCGCACATAATGTTAGTTGGCCCCTTTGTTGTAGACTTCCTTGACTTTTCACTGGAATAAATATACATACATATGCAAATTTAATGAAAAAGAGACGTACGTTATAATACGATTCAATTTTAGCATTTGACAAGAAACTTAAAATCTCTCCGATGAAAATCTATGCAAATATAATTTTCATACATATCAAAATGAATGGCGGGCTCCGTAGCGTAATGGCTGACGTAGCATAATGCTGGACTAACGATACGGAGGTTCCGGGTTCGATTCCCGGTAAGAACACAAAAAATCGAAAAGTGTTTTTTCTCAAGCCTGGGTTTTTGTGAAGTTGTTCCCGTCTGTTACTGGGCCTTCTGGCCTGTTGAGGTGGTTACTCTTAGAACATCAATGTTTTACTGTGAGGTGCATTTGAGAAAAAACTTGATTCGCAATTTTTTATTATATTACATCTAGAAAATTACTTCATCATTATCATACCATATCCGCTCCCTATGTGGAGCATATGGAATCCACAAACTGCCTCTAGGCCAAGCAAATTACTTCATAGTAAAAGGAAATCGCGTGCGACGGTATCAATTTTATCAACCTGTCATTATCGGTTTAATGAATTTAAATGGTTTTCTTATGATTATCGTAAGCCTCTTTCATTGATCTTTGTGAGTACATCGACTCGCGGCAAATTTCGCAACCTTCCGTTTTACGATTCTGCCGTAAATATATGAATGTTTTACCATTTAGAAAATTTAAACCCACCTTTTCCTGAAATGACAAACGGTGAATATATATTCTAATACGATTTCTATTCAAATATGAAAAAGTATATTTCTTTTCAAGGTGAAGTTGACGATATCCTTTTTTACCTATTTTTATGTATGTAAATAATCGTAAATTTAAATTATGTTCCTTTGTTTGTGAGATGTGTTACGACATTATATCACTTGGTTTGAGGATTTATGATCAAAGTGTAGAAAACAGATTTTTCACGTTACAATTTTATATTCAAAAAATGTTCTTATAAAACTAGAAAAACCTACGCACATTGGACACACGTCGAAATCATCTACTTTGTTTTGCAATCTTTTTTGTAATACCTAGTCAAGTAACTTTACTACTACTACTACTACTTTCCCATATCCGCCCCCAATGGTGCATAGGACACTGCATCGGAACACCAAGTGCAGTGTATCTTGATCATTTTAATACATGAAGGTAAGATGATCAGTCTTACGCTTCAGAACCAGTCCAAGATATCACACATGAAATAAATATTATAAAATGAATGTAGCTTTACACGCGTTTTTTCTCGTGTCTCATTCTGTTGTAATTTTTACCGCGTTGTTTTTATTATTTTTACGTTATTAAGTATGTGTATGTGACGTTCGAGACAATTTAGATTTTAGTAGTGAGTCACCTAATCTTTTAACTTTTTATTGTAATTTTAAAAATAAAAATCCTGAATAAATAATTTTCACCTATTTACGCTAATCGCGTCACTTATCTTTGCACCTACAGATAAAAATTGTTGCTCTTATATATTTAACATAATTTGTAAGATTTAAATGTGCGAAAATAATATGAATAAATTGAGAACCATGCACCTCTACCCAGATAGTTTAGTAGTCTCTTTTTCTTTTTCCTGTTATAAAAAAATTAAAGTTATCAAATGACTGACAGAATCAGGCAAACACGTCATAAAGTAATTAGGTACCCACGTACCAGCATACATCGACTTTGTTTCTGTTGTCACCTTAAAATTGAGATTTTGGCACAACAGTCAACAGCCTTGTCTGCAGGACAGGTTTCGCTATTATTTCCATAATACTTTACGATAAACTGACACGGTTAAAAAGAAATCCTCATAACCGAAAATAATGTCACGAAACACGTTATTTTCGAAGAAATGAGAACGGTATTTTTTTTTTGTGTCTTGATGAGAGGAGAGAAATTACTGAATGATACAGCAAAAATTCTTATGTTAAAATAAAAAAAACATTTTTTTCAATCATCAACGAAATCACGTAGAACCAAAAAAATCGTTTTTTGATTTTAACATAAGATATCATGGAGTTCTACAAAATAAATGCCATATCAATCAACAGCAAAAATTCCTTTGTGTTGATTATAAGGTCTTACTTTTTAATGTATTTATTGTGCTTCTTGCTCGACTTTATTTGTTGCATGCGTTGCTTGCAATACTTAATACTTGGAACATGAGACATTATGGTCTTTCCAGAAACTATTTCCTTCATGCGCGATAATTGAAAGAATAATGTGACGATTATAGACGTGAAAATTTCCCGCAATATTTTATTATTGCTCATGTATTTTATATGTATATTATGACCGTGCTTTAATTTTAGCTATTAAATAATGTCTCCTCTATCAACCTTTATCCGAATTATACCAACTTGTAATATTAAAAATAATTAGAAAAATAATTTCAATCTACGACGCCGAGGCTTAAATAAATTTGTGCTCATAAAAGTAAAGTTACTCTAAAACTTTCTAATGGACTTTTTCTAACAGCGCTGTGTAGGTACATAATAATATCGTGATTTAGATAACTTTTTCTTGCATATGAATCACCCATTGTAATAAAATGATACACCAGGAGAAACACGAGAATTAAGTAGACTGACTGTACTTTTAATATAATTTGTGTATGTATATTCAGATTGAGAAATTTGTGGGTTATGAAGTTGTTAAGTTTATGTTAATCAAATTGCTGGTATATAATATTAGAGTCAAAAGGATTTTATTAATTTGTCTAATGCATGTGCGATTAACATTTTGTAAATGGAATTTCAATTAACATTTCAATGTTTGAGTAAATATCCTGATTCCTAACTATAAATTTATTTTTAAATATGCTTCCCCCACGTTAAAATCCGGTTATTAATTTACTATTACCGGTATCACAACAGAGGCATAGAAGCTCTAGAACTCTGGAAAGGAATAAATATGGATCTATTCGTTTACGGGTCTTATGACCTGTCAGTGATCACTTACTCCAGTGACAGTTCCTAAGCCCTGTAATCATAGAGATATCCACATTCAAGAGTTTTTATGTCTGTTGAGATAATAGTAATTAATGCAAGCTCGTGATTATTAAAACAATTTATGTTGTAATTTTAAAAATATATATCATTTCAATTTGGACGTTTGTATTATCAACTAATACTTTCTCTAATTCGCACCTAATGGTTCTTAGGGCACTGAATTGGTACACCGATTGCAGTTTGTCTTGATTATTTATTAAATGTATTACGCCAGCCCAAGGTATCACATATGAATTATGTGAAAAAATCAACTAAAATTATAAAAAAAACCAATAATTTCAGTAAATATATATATATATGGGGTAAATGAAATGTTATTGTGATAATGAACTGTTTCTCAGCCCCGTGTGTTTGTTAACAGCGCGAGGTAAGGAGATCTCTACTCTTCTCTCTACCCCTACCGCTACTCCTAGGCCCGTTCGTTTCCGTTGCGAATCCGGTTTTGCCCATATGAAAAGTAAGTGCATTTTACTATTATCAGCACCGGATCTCTTAATGGGTAATACTTATGCGGTGTTGGGCGTCCTGGTGTTTCAATAAATACATACATGGCGAAAACTTAAAAAGTTATTATAATTGAGTTATATATGTAGAAGTCGAGGAAGGCCGAGAAAGACATGGCATGATCAAGTAAAACAAGTGCTTGAAAGTGGGCATGTAAGAAGTCGGAATAATCGACGTGCGTGCATGAGAAGATGTATGAACGTGGAGGAAGCAAGAGAAGTATGCCAGGACAGAGTGGTGTGGCGTTCTATCCTCTCTGCCTATCCCTTCGGGGAAATGGCGTGATGGTTAGTTAGTTAGTTAGTTTTAGTTACATATGGGAAAATTTCTTGCTGGACAGCTCGACACCTTAACCAATCGATATATTTTATTTAGTGACAGCTGTTTCGCCTTGTCAGGGTATTTTCACACTGCCCTGACAAGGTGGAACAGTTGTCACAAAATAAAACGTGTCAATAGAATCAGAAATCGAGTTTTCATTTTTTACCAATACTAATGATATGAAAACAAATCATGAGAAAAAGAAAAAAATCACAATTGCAATGTGCATTCATCAAATCACTTGAAAAATAAATAACCGTTCGCTCCAGGATTTGAACTTGGGTCCTTCCGATCACCGGTCAGCTTCTCTATCCACTGAGCTAATGTTATGAAGTTCAATAAAATAAATGCCAATTCAAGCAATGTCGACACGTCGTGAAAAAATTTTAGTTCATTTGAATCGAAACGTGGGGATTCGAAATTTTTGTAAGTGAAGCTTTTTCATTCTCATGTATTGTTCTAGGATTTTCTTAAGTGGTACATTTCCTTTTCTCTTCCATAATTATTATTTTACGTGTCTCTTGAATGCAATTCGTACGAATAGATGTAAACTGCTTTAGTCAACTATTTACATACGCTTATTGTAGTTTGTTAAATAAACTCCGCTTATAATGTCATAGATGTTTTGCAAGCGTGTTCAAGGCAATAAACGGAATAACCGTTTGTCATAGATAATATGGCTAAATCTGAATCATGTGTATGGGCGAAAACCATGAAATTCCTCTTTAGTACTTAATGTGCTTGAATAAATGGCTTAAAAATGGGTTAGCAAAGTGAAATGCACTCTAATGACCGTCAACCTTCAGTAATAGTAATCGGAAGAAAAAACGATGCAATTTCAGTTTTTCTTTCCAAATAACTTTCACAATCTTTCGCTGTAAATTTCTTTTATAGTGGTATAATATCAATATTCTATAGGCCGAGAAAGACATGGCTTGACCAAGTACGTCAAGTACTTGAAAGTGGTCATGTGAAAAGTCAGAATAATCGGCGTATGTGCATGAGAAGATGTATGAATGTAGAGGAAGCAAAGGAAGTCTGCCAGGACAGAGTGGTATGGCGTTCTATCCTCTCTGCCTACCCCTACGGATAAATGGCGTGATGGTTAGTTAGTTAGTTAGTTTTTACCCACTATCGGGGATTTAGTATTTGAAGCGTGTTTGGTTTTTAAGTTGTTCCCATACCTAGTGTAATAAAAACATCTGAAATACAAGAAAAACAGATTTTCGGATGCAGAGTTCATTATTTCTTACAATAGCAGTAAATTCATTATTCTAAACAGCATACATTTACTTAAACTTTTGAGTTGCGTTCAAAATAGTATTATTTGATTACGTTTTCAATTCGAACTACACACACGTTATAATACGCGTTATATAAACAAAAAAATATAATTGTCAGTTTTTTAATCCAAGTATCAATACTGTGGCTAATCATGAAATTATTGATAAGCCGCTATGCATATTATATTATTCATTATTCCTAAGTGAGCCAATGTTGAGCGCGAGTACATTCTCTTTGTTCGCGAACGTTTTCATTTTTTCTGCCGTGTATGATACGTTTCCGATGTGTACCGCCTTTTACCTGCATCACCTCCCACCTGCCCGAGATGGTGGATCAGGGTTCGGCAGACAGCGGCTCGTGAGCTTCAAAAAATCACTAAAATTCTAACTGTAAAACGATTTATTATTATTCATCATCGATTTAGTAGCAGTTCTTTGATATTTTTTATCTCATCGCACAGAAATTGAATGAAATACTCGTTCGTGGCTATTAAGCTCCTTGATTAAACTTGAAAAGAAGTCAAATTCAACTTGCACACATTTTCAAATCTTGCTTGCGGCGCCTTTTTATGTTTTTCATTCCTATTGGGACAATATTTAAACAAAAAAACTTATTGCTGCTAGACAGTCAGGCTATTCAACTTGTAAATTAGCGTTATTATCCGTTACAATAAAACAAAATATAAAATTTTGTGGGGCATCTACGTTTAAAAAGTTTGTTGCAGTATATAATTTTCTGGATATTTTTCAGTTGGCCAACATTGGATTCGTTTTAACGCATTTAAACATTTAGATCATCTAAAAAGATGCATGTGGCGTCTTTCCCATTATAATATTGATTAGATATCTAGGTGTAACTTAACAACTTGGCGTGCTTTTTATGAGGACTAGTCTATTGTAGATATGACAAGATGTAGAAAAAGAGAGAAATTTATACAGTAGGTTAAGATAGGTTGGGTTTAATAAAATAATTTAAATCAAATGGCTATTTAAAAGCAATATCCTTTATAATAGGTTATGAAATTTATACAGTAGGTTAATGATAGGTTAGGTTAAATAAAATAATTTAAAATCAAATAGATTTTTAAAAGCGAAATTTGTCAATACATAAATGAAGGCGTAACCCAATCGCGTATCAACCAATCACAGCTTAGCCCGCTTTTGCGCTTTACTCTACAAACCAGAGAGTTAAAATGTTTTGAAATTTTGACAGCCTGCACGGCAAGTTTTTAAGTTACCCCGATATCTACGATATGATACGAGTATGGAGAGTCTTGAGAAAGGGTGGCATTGTGCGGAGGTTAGTAACTTGAAAAAAGTTGCCTTAAAAAGAGAAATATTATATTTTCCTATTCTGCTCTTCTTGAAAGAAGTCTGCCGACCCCTGGTGTAGAAGTAGATATGCCATGTTGAGGCATTCGACCAACATCCATCCAAGAGCGAAGACAGTTTACTTAGCATTCAACATTCAACCGGCCGGCCCGCGCTAGAACGGTCGTCGTGACGTGAACTAGATGAAAACGTGATTAAAATCGAACAAATTAATAAATTATCGATCTCTACTACCGAGTTACTAAAACAGTGCGACAGTTCGCGGCTAAATGACATTTTAAGTCATCTCGTTACAGTGTCTCAGGTTCAAACGGTTTGCATTTTGTCGTTCTTGTGTCTATGCAGTTAGTCTGGATAATGTTGTTCTGTTATGGCTATGACCCACTTTTGGCAGTGTTTTGACGTGGGAATTTCTCCTTATTATTTTCACGCATGACTATGTCGAAAGTAGGTACGTTGTTGCACTAGCGGTCGGTTTTTGCCAATAAAGCAGTTAATTCTTATTGAGATGCATTTTATCGCGACCCTCCTGAACTTGCGTTTACTCTGCATTCAAGAGATAAGTTGTACCTAGAATACAATAAACTGACATTGCACAATATCTTTTTAACCTTTGAAAATATTAAACTGTTTCCATGTCTTTAATTATCGGAAATTAATTAAATGGAAAGTGTGTATTTTAGGAATCATCATTAAGGAGTTATTAGGAACACACGACCATATTTGATAAATTAACCTTCTGGTCAAATTAGGCATAATTTGTCTTAACAAGTATTTTTTTGAGGGAACGAATTTTTAAACGAAATTCAGCAAATTAAATGCACAATTTGCATTGTTTCTATTGCTTACAACTGGCAGATTAGTATTTTATATGCCCAAAATATAGTTAAGGAAAATTAGGCATAGTTTGCCTTTAGATTTCTTGTCATAAATTATGAAGAAATCACCCCCTAAATGTACACGGTTTCACCCCCAGTTTAATTATATTATAAGTACGGTGAGAATATTGTATGTTTGGTTCTACTGGCAATCGAAAAGACTTGAATTAGCGATTTTTTAAACTAATGAATAATTTTGTGAATGCATGTTGTAGCATCATTTTCACTTCAAATCTAATTTAAAGATTGTTTTGTTGAATGGAAATTAAATTAAATATATGCTTACATATTTGTGGTTTTCGATAAATATGCATATTTATGGGAAATAAATAAATAATTATAATATTTTACATATGATTGCAAAGCAGTAGATTCACTATAATATGTGTTTTATATACCGATCCTGTATCGATGTAAATTATTTCCTTTTTTATATCGTGTTATGTTAAATTTATTAGTTTGCTTCGATACGAAAACCGCCTTACTAAGAAATTTTAAATAAAACTCGTAAACTTAGTTATTATTTTTTTTACAATATTTTGTATAATAACTTGATTTAACAAGTTTATTGTCGTTATATAATAATAATAATAGTGAATGTATCGCGTGGTTATGGTGTGTCTGTCCCTCAGAGTTCCATACATAATAATTTTGTATGCAAAATACACCCAAGTATACGTATTCGAAAATTATTTAAATGTCGCGAAATTAATTTTAATGTAATTTTCGTCTGATATGTAGCGTAAATAAGCTCGTAAATAATTTATTCATAGTTTATTCAAAATGTAAACATGTTTGTGGATTTTTTAATATGCAAAACGCACGTGTATTAAAAAGATATGAAACAAGTCAAAAAAATATTTTTATACCATAATCTCCATAAATTTTTAAAGAAAATGGGCGCCTGTTGTTTTTAAGTTTTCTTCTTAGAAAGTATGAACATATTATACGGGTGTAATAAAACTCGATGTACAAGCGGGAAACCGGTGAATCTGCATCATATTTGGAATCGATTTTGTATAATAATTTTTTTTTATTTGACCCATTGTTTTCGAGAAAATTAAGTACGAAGATTATTTTTTTAATCGATTTTTTTTGCAAATTGTTATCAAATATCATGTACTTAGTCAAATTTATACTATTTATTAAGAAAAAAATATATGAAAACGCGTTTTAATAAGAATTTGAGCAATTTAACTTAATCTCCTATACTTATGAAAATTTTGTGAGTTTTTTTTTTTTTTTTTTTCAATCTCAGATTAAAAAGTCATATTACACGATCGTCTCGAAATACGATGTAGATTCACCAGTTTTCAGGTTGTACTACGAGTTATGTTACACCTATATATATATATGTTATTATCATCATGTAGTTTTTTTTATACGAGATGTCTGGATAACCTGCTTAGTAAGTACCCTAATTTCTTAAAAATTGTTGAACCTGCTTTTAAGTAATAATTGAATTATTTCGGTGCAAAGATAATTATTTTTGCACCTCTGCGTACTTTCTTTTTCTGAAGTAACATTCCACTTCAATGGATCTTATTCAATAGCTTATTGCGATCTTCAAAAGTTACAAAACTTTTTAATAAAATGACTAAGCCATTACTTGTTACGCGCACAGAAAACCATTACAGAATCAAACATTATAGCACTAGTTTTGGAAAGAAAAATCCTTCATTCCTCCTCCATTCCTTTGCTCGTTTGTTATCCATTTAGTGCAAGTTCAAATGCGTAGAAAAATAATTCTTTTCGATCCCATGCCGAAACACGATAAAGAACGAAGATTTGCCCTTCCAAAATTTGTACATAAGGACTGTTCTGGTACCAACCCTTATGTATGGAAGCAAAGTATGGAGTTGGAAAAATAAGGATGAAAGTAGATTTAATGCAGTTGAAATGCGATCTCTCAGGCGAGTGTGTGGTAAAACTATGTATTATAGGTGCACTAATGTTGAAATTAGAGCAGAATGCAAGGCTGAGAAAAGCATTATCGACAAAATTAAGAAAGGTCTTTTACGTTGGTTCGGTCATGTAGAGCGAATGGATGATGAAAGAACGGCTAAAAAAATATATATGATGCGACTGTCCCTGGATGTAGAAGTCGAGGAAGGCCGAGAAAGACATGACATGATCAAGTAAAACAAGTGCTTGAAAGTGGGCATGTAAGAAGTCGGAATAATCGACGTGCGTGCATGAGAAGATGTATGAATGTGGAGGAAGCAAGAGAAGTATGCCAAGACAGAGCGGTGTGGCGTTCTATCCTCTCTGCCTACCCCTTCGGGGAAATGGCGTGATGGTTAGTTAGTTAGTTAGTAAGTAATTAATAGGGTATTCAATATATTTAGATTTTTTACATGGAAATCATGTACCAAGTAAAAGCATTCAAAATCATTAAAATCTTTTAGTTAGCATTCAATTTACTATTGGATTCATTATATTAGCTTTATTTTACGATTGCGTGAGTACATTTCGGCTTTATATTGCCAGCAACACTACCAAATACCTTCTTGTAATCCTAATATTATTACTAGATATCGAGAGTTCTGCTTTATGGCAGAAGGCGTGGGTATTTATTTTTGCTGGTTATTTATTACGTGTTATTTATCTTTCCCACTTGAGCCAGTGAAAGTGACCGACTGAAGCAAAGCAAATACACTCCAATCTGTGAAATCATATTTCGGAAATACTTGGGACTTTTCGGTGGTCAGTAAAAAATATTACCTACTTTTAATTATTTTATTTTTATTTTTATATAAAATAAACGGCACTCAGTGCCTTTTACATATTAAATATTTACAGCAAATACACGAAATCATAACATACATAAAAAATGTTAAAAAATAATCCAGCATCAAATAAACATTGCATTAAAACATTAAACTTTAGAACCCAAATTGTATGCACACTAATCGATACATTCGGCCTTGAAATAATTTAGAAGTGCCAACTTGTAGCCAAATTATCGTATTTAGTAGTTATAGTTTCTCCACTGCAAGACATATACATCATCTTCTTGTCTCCTCCATTCCTCCCGACCTTGGGCCGTCCTCATCCGTTGTTTCCCGTCAATTCTTATCACAGATATATATTCCTTGGACTCGGAGAAGAAATGTGAATTCCATATATCGTTAAAAATACGAAATTTTTATTCATCATAAACTTGTGCATGGCAAACTTATACAGGCAGGAAACTAGTGAATCTACGTCATATTTGGAGTCGATTATGTTGATTTTTTTTTATTTGATTCATAATTTTCGAGAAAATTTAGTTGAGTTTTTTTTTTTTTTCGAGAAATTCTTACAAATTATTATTAAATATAATCTATTTAGTCTAATTAATACTATGTATATGGAAAACAAAAGCAAAAACTTAATTTTGACAAAAATTCGTATAATTTTACTTAATCTACGGTACCTACTTATGTATAAAAGCTTTGAAAGAAGAAAAAAAAAGCTTTTTTGAAGCTCAGATCAAAAAGTCATATTATTACACATTCGACTCCAAATATGATGTAGATTCACCAGTTTTCGGGTTGTACTACGAGTTTTGTTACTCCAATGTTTGTAATTATTTACGCATGCGGATTTTTTTAAAGTTTAAATTTTTCTTTGCATAAAACGTTATGTTTTTCCTTCACATATTTTCTTCATCTCAGTGTTCTGTGTTCTGCTCCATCAGCCTTTCTACAATCATGTCTTCTATTATGTAGTAAAGTGCTTTCTACGTAGAATGTGGAAGTATAGGTATATACAGTAACTTGTTGACATTAGACACTCACCTCCATTGTGAAGCCACGTATATTCAAGTCCATTTATTGAAGTCGTAATGCCGCTCGGCAAATAATCTCCAATTTAATCGGAGAAAGAACCTTTCCAATGACCGTCGATTGGTACTTTTGTAGCCATGCAAATACTGCATTATAATCCAAGTTCCTAAGAGTTTAATGATCGAATACATTGCGACTATTTTGATTTATTTATAGACAATAATATGAAATTACATACTTATGTACTATATGTACACATTGTGATGATATGTTTTTTCATCAATTTAAAAAAAAAAAATTGTTGATTTTAAAATGTTTGTCTGGTCGTAAAAGGCTGTTAAATGTCTCGAAAATCTAAAATGAATTGTTTTTAATTTACGTAGAATAGAAAATAAAAACTTTTTTTTTGGGATAACCAAATACCATTTTTATGTGGCAAGTATCATGATGGCATTTACACTTTTTTTTTTAAAAGTTTTATTACTTTGGAGCCCTGAGCAAATAAACAATTTTGCTGAATTCATCAGAATTGTCATGCACGAGAAGCATATCCATAATATTGTGTGTGTTTTGCTTGCAATAACATAAATAGGTTACAAGGGGAATTAACATTGCGTGATGCTCAGTAAATATGAAATAATCGAGTTCGTCGTGTTCTCCGCGGTGTTAAGCCATTTTAGATAAGTTCGCAGATTATTTTATTTAATAATACCTACCTGCGTTGTCCATTGTCTTTTAGGGCGGATTAAAAAATAAGTGTACATGCTGTTTTATGGCCGCCCCTTCACTTCATTATATTATTTTGTAACTATCGACATTTACATATCCAAGGTGGAAAGGAAAAAGTTACCGAGCGACATAATATTTATTTATTTATTTATTTACTTTCTTTGACGCCCATAGGGCTTTTACATTGTACATACTAAACAATAATAAGAAAAGTTACACATTTAACATAATAAACATTTTTTTTTTATTATAAAAAATTAAATAAAAACAAAATAATAATAATAAAAATTAAAAAAAAAAGAAAGTTACATAGTTAACAAAATACAATATTAAGACAAAATACATACATTGTATTATGTTTATGATATAAGACATAGTAAGATAAAAAAAATAAAAATAAAAACTTTTTTTTCATTTAAACTGTTATTCTTTTTTTTTTTTTTTTTTATAAATAAAATATTTTTTTTTTTTTTTTTTTAAATAATTCAAAATACATAATAAAACATATAATATTATGTGCAAAATAAAATGATGCCAAGGGTCATTATATTATTATGTATTATGTGCATCAGGTATTATTTTCCTTTGCACACATTATGTCGCTTGGTAACTCTTTCGTTTCAACCGTCGATATATATTTATTTTTCTCTAAATGTATTATCCATTTTGTGACCGTATTTGTCCATTGGCGTCATGAACTTGAAATGGATAATAAGAACCAACGTATATAATACCTATGTGTAATTTATTTAAATAGCAAATAGTATAGAGAGAATTGCGTATTATTTGGAAAATAAGTATTGTATCAATCCATACGCAGAGGTTTTTATTAATTTGTTCTGTGTCTGATTTTTTCTTAATAAATTTTGTCTGATGAAACCCATCTGCTAGCTGCTTTCATTTCAAATATATTCAATATGTATTCATGGAAAACTTCTAACAACTCCGCATAAAAATTCTCGAATTTGTATCATTACTTTTTTAAATTATTATGGCGCGATTGAGAAATATCTGCATATATTATGAACATTTAAGTCTTTTATATTTTTTATGGTTCCCGCTATGCAGGAAAGAGAAAATTAGTTAGTTACACAATGTGTTTTATTTTTTAACACTTCCTCGTTGAAATTTCGTCAATAGTGTTTGTATAACGCGTTCCGTTGGTAAATGTATGTATCTGGACCGAAAGAACAGCGTTTCTTCCGTAACACGTTCCGTTTTCGTGGTGGCGAGAAAGCCCGTCAACCCAACTATCGCGACCCATAGTGTGTTCCGTACACTGAGAGAAAACGACTTTTACGGTACCGACAATCTGACAAGGACAAGCGCAACTTTAACAAAATACCTTACTAACTAACT
This sequence comes from Micrasema minimum, assembly GCA_022494985.1. NCBI lineage: Eukaryota > Metazoa > Arthropoda > Insecta > Trichoptera > Brachycentridae > Micrasema > Micrasema minimum. The sequence goes on along the minus strand of JAGVSP010000076.1, from coordinate 12,510 downwards.
AACCATCACGCCATTTCTCCGAAGGGGTAGGCAGAGAGGATAGAACGCCATGCCACTCTGTCCTGATATACTTCCTTTGCTTCCTCTACATTCATACATCTTCTCATGCACATACGCCGATTATTCCGAATTTTCACATGACCACAAGTACTTGACGTACTTGGTCATGCCATGTCTTTCGCGGCCTTCCGCGGCTTCTACATCCAGGCACACTTGCATTTAAACTTATTTTAGCCGTTCTTTCATCACTCATTCGCTCCACATGACCAAACTATCGTTAAAGCCCTTTCTTAATTTTGTCGATAATGCTTATCTCAGACTTGCACTTTGCTCTCATTTCGACATTTGTACACCTATCATACATAGTCTTACCACACATTCGCCTGAGAGATCGCATTTCAACAGAATTTAGTCTACTTTCATCCTTCTTTTTCCAACACCACGCTTCACAACCATTCATACGGGTTGGTACCAGAACTCCGTTGTGTACTGCCAATTTTGCTTCTTTCGATAAGTTCTTATTTGCCACTATCGATTTTAAGGCACCATTAACTCTGTTTCCGGCACTAACCTTTCTCTCAATCTCCTTATCCACATTTTCGTCTCTTGTAAACGTACTTCCCAAATATACAAATTCTTCAACCTGCTTTAATCTGTCTCCATTTACTATAATCTTACATACAATCATATACGCATTTCTTTCAAAAACCATCACATTTCACTTTTCCACATTTATTAACAAATCACTCTCCTTGCACACATCGTAAACCTTTGTGACCAATCATTAATAATTTATTCCTTTTATCCGGGTAAAAAGAGGATTGCGGTAATTAGTGGCGGTGAATAAAGTACCAATTCAAAATTTGATCCGTATTATTCTTAGTTGGCAGTTGAATTATAAGTAGTAGACGTCCGGGGGCCCTATGCTGGACTGAAAGTCGTATGCGACACTTCGGAATGGCGAGTGATCTATGCTACAAAATCACTCGCCATTCTGGGAGCATAGGGCCCCGGGGCATCCAATGATATTACATTAGGTACCGTCCTAAACATCAAGAATAATGTGACAATTTTTTTTAATACTCTTAATCGTAACTAACGCCATCCTCTTTTTAACAGGAAGCCAATCAATTGTTGGTAATTATAGGTGTTTGGTTTTTGCTAAGTTGTCGGTACCGAAGGGGTCGTTTTCTGTCCGTGTACAACTACAACGTACAACACACACCGTCCAACCGGTTTCGGGAGAAATGTGATGCCGACAGTTACTTTCGTTCTTGGTCTTGGTACAACACTCATGATGCACCGAGTTATGTAAAGCCGCCCGCTCGGGACCTTATGCTGGGCTGTGATGAGTTTTGTCACCGATCACCAACCGTCGCGACGGTTTTCTAAGAAAACTGAGTACCTACGATGTTTTTTGATGAGTTTTTACAAATTGTTATCCAATATCAGTAATTTAGTCAAATTAATACTATCCACGAAGAAAACAAAATTAAAAATAACTGGATTTTTATAAGGATTTGTGGAATTTTACTTAATCTGCCATACTTATGCAAGCTTTTATGAGAGAAAAAAAATATTTGTTTTCAAGCTCAGATTAAAAATTCATATTACACATTCGACCCCAAATACGATGTAGATTCACCAGTTTTCGGGTTGTACTACGAGTTTTTTGTTACTCCATGTAGACCTATTTTTGAATACGTCAATTTTCAACTCAAGATCTCGGAAGATATTGCTATTATGTTTTTAATGAAATTTAACAAACGAATTTCAACATTTTCATAAGAAAAGAATATGAATGTACCTAGCATGCATAAATTATATGACTTGTTATTTTCTGGTCGAGTTTTGCATTGCAAATTTCAAACATTTTCAAAGTTTTCCAAATACAATGTGGTCAGTTATTAAAAATGAATTTTTAATCCTCTTGTATTTTCGATTGTTCTCCGTTACCTTCTTCTATTCAGAGCTAAATGGTTTTCTTTCGGGGAATTTGGACAAGATTTGTAAGTCGAACTTCTCCAACTTAGGGCCCCAATCACCAATATCGATAAAATCGGAGACAAAAGTCTCACACAATCAGTAATCAGTCACTCTCAGCTCGCGTTGTCTAGCAGTCTGGTGGTTGTACGTATTTTGTATAGACTAACGTTATAGGTCAATTTACGTTATAAAAAACTTTCTTCGTCAATGACAGGCAATATATATATATAATATATTTGTCACCAGTAATGTTATGTGAACTAGGCGACCAATAGTCAACACTACATCAGTTTGTGAAATGTTATGTTTGAAGTGGATTCTTAATAATTCTTACGCATTACGTAAATAATTGTGCTTAAATAAACAAACTCACATTGCTCTTCAGTTTTGAGTAACACCTTGTTCAACTATTCGTAATTATTTGTACTTCAATAAAAAAGGAAAGTCGGCGCTGGAATGGTGTTAATGTTATCGAAATAACCGTATGAAAATTTTTTTTTTCACTTTGAACGCAATGCGAATTTTCACACGGTTTTTCAGATATTTATTAATAAATATTTTTCATTAATTATTAAAACGCATTTGCACGGCTTTGTGGTAGCTAATCATACGATCTTATAATCCTTTGGGGAAAACTAATAAAAGTTAGATTTTTCCAAAGTACCGGTAGAATAAACAACTAATAAAACGTATTACCAAAGTTAAAAAAGGCATGTTGTTTTTTTTTTTTTACTTTGCGAAATTTATTTCCTAAGTTTATAATAATACCTCAGTAGACTTAAAGGCAATTTTTTGTGCATTTTTCAGTACTTACTTATGAATTTGTATTCATTTGGCCTCGATTGATACAATATTGAATAGTAAAATTTAAGGAAAAAACAGTCATGAATTCTGATTTCTGGTTGTAATTATTTACGCTTTACACTATAATACCTACTTTGTATTGAAATAAAATGATAGATGGTTGAATATAATCCAACCGTCCCAAGTGCACAATTTTTAAAAATCGGCACACTTGTTTATTTTCCCATGATATTGTAGAAATTTGCAATTGTCCGGTTTCAAAAACGAATATTAAGTAACTGCGATTACCAGGATTGATGCTTCCATAAAACGATTAAATACAAATTATCAAATCATAATATTTATAGAAACAAAGTGATAACATAGTATCGGAGTCATAAGTTCAATAAAACACCGTGCGATTGCATATCAATAACAACGTGTTATGCATATATCAGTTGTATCGATAATGAAAATATTATAATAAGCACAAAATTGTGTTTTTACGATCACAACTTACAATGCAGTTCTTAACTTTTGAACTGGACATAGTAACAGCCATTTCATGTAGATTAATGATTAAATATAAACAATAACGAACAATTTTGTGAATGGAAACCTTGAAATCCTTGAATTTTTTATGGCTCGAGAACTCCTGATTCTTAATTCTTAGAAGAAAAATATCATATTTATATGTGTTTATTTATTACCACTAATTTGCTCGGTCAGACGTGTTATTTTATATAATAGGTACGTGAATACCGTGTGCAAATAATTAAGTAATCGACTATTAACCGCGTAGTGTAATAATTTGTAAATGTTACAATTTGCATTGCAACTCTATGTAACGTGTGATAATGTTACCTGTTAACCACTTAGCTCCGTACGTGGGGATAGTTCATCTATTATTATTATTATTATTATGGATAATTTATATAGCGCCGTTTTCGTATAAATATACCTCAAGGGCGCTTCAAATATTGAATTTAACGGCTCGGGAAATTTAAAGTGAGTGAAAATTCAATTTCTGAGTTGAAAATACCATCATCAAAATTAATCAAAAGATTTAGAGAACATATAGGTCTTAAGTTTCTTTTGAAACATCACTTCACTCTCACAGTTGCGCACTTCTGGTGGGAGAGCATTCCAAGCCACAGGGCCCGCAACCGCAAAAGCGCGCTCTCCAAATTTTGTGCGCTGATTACGGATCGGTACTAAAACCCTGCCTATAGCTGTAGATGTAGCTGATCGAAGTGTGAGACGTCTTTCAGCTAGTTTACCTGGAATGCAAAGCTCTTTTAAATACTCTGGAGCGGCATTTTCAAAAAGTTGATAAGGTCGTAGAAAAAAAACGTAACTGTTCAACTAACTAACTAAAAATCAAACGTTATTTCCCTGCTGTGAAGGGGTATTATATTTGAACAACATTTTGAACGAATACAGATACTTGTAGACAAATTACTGGCACACTTCTCTTGCTTCCTCAGACATTCATTGATATCTCAACTCAGACAGAGACGCACTGGAAACGAATGTGGGTTATCTAGACGTTTACATGGGCACTTTTAAGCCTGTCATTGGCTGGGTCAGTGGCCATTGTCTTTCTCGGCCTTCCCCGACTTCTACATCCAGCACAGTCATCTGACAACGTTTTTTATGTTCTTTTCATCATCCATTCGCTCTGACAGACCATAACCCCTGTAACGTAAAAACCCATTCGTTTGTCAGAGCTTCTCTGTCTCTGTTGATATATCAATAATGCATTCTGCTTATATTTCAACATTTTAGTGGTATCATACTAAGTTTTACCAACACTTGTTTGGCTGAGAGACAAAGACTTTTTCCACTTGACTTCACAAACATTTAAACTTCTTCACTAAAAGCTTCCATTAAAGACTCCATGCAGCGCTTCCATACATAAGGTTTTGGTACAGAACTCCATTCCCTTTTCCTGCCAATTTAGCTCTCCTTCTGTTACGTAAAAACGTAACTTTTATGAATATGTTAACAAACATTCAACGCAGAAAATCGATGTTATTGGAGCAACTTTTTAAACATTATAATTTGTACATGTATTACCTACTGTTTTCTGTTGGTTTTCCAAATAAAAAAAAAATAAAAAAAATAAAAAAAAAGTAAAAAATCTCGTATTTTATTCGAGTGATTTGATTTGGAGAGTTAGTGCGCGAGTGAAGTGATTTATTATAACAAATTACCGGACCCGTGTGATGGTGTCTCGCCATGCTGGTGGCGGGTGGTGAAGGGACGTCCATCCTGGCGGACATGTGGCAGCTGGTGACCCCGTACTCGGGGATGCTGCTGCTCGGCAGGCCCTCGCGCTGGCTGCGGACCCTGCGCTACTGCGGGAAGACCCTGCTGCGGCGGCATCGCAGCATCATCAGGAAATTGCGGAAGGTCACTAACGTTGCGCTATTTCACTGTCTCTTCCGGACCCCCGTCACTGTGATATCATGTCACACTGGTGGCGGAACTAACTTGATTAAGCCTCTTAAGACGGCGGATATCCCCATTCAAAATTAACACTATTTTAGGTACATTCGTTAACATATTTCCACTGTGTTTTGAGAAATAATTTATACCGCGAATTGAAGATAGTACGTTTATCTTACAATATCGCGAAAAAAAACTTAGGTGTACCATAATAATTTAGTATTTAATTATTGAAAGACTGCAAGACCGCGATTTCTTCATACATTTTTTAGTCGGCAGTAGAGAATCATAACCACTTGCATCAAAAATGAACAACGAAACATCAATATCACCTATGTATACCACATTAAACCATTGATTAAAATGTTCGGGAAACTAAAAAAAATAAAAAATTGCCAACAATTTAATTTTGTACTAATTTTGAATACACTTTTGAATTTCCTTTTTTTGTTAGGTTAAAGTTAGAAATGTAATTTTTTCTAATACATGTTAATTCAATATACAACATTTTGGGCGTGTTCAAATGCTTGTACACAAATCTGGATTTAATCCCAAGACGGGAGTAGGTATATATTTCATTTTTATATCCCTACAGAGATGAGGTAGAATTTTTTCAAATTCAGGAATTTGGATATTCGAGCGTTTACAGGGCTTACGACCTGTCATTGGCTGGGTTAAGTGGCCACTTTATGTACTACAACATTCCCCGTTCCGCTTATTAGCGAATATCCACACCAGGTAACATTTTTGATTTTGTATATATGTTACGAATCGAGAATCATCCACCAGCGCGTTAAAAGCTCCTTCTATGCATTGACATTAAAGTATACGTGGTATTGTTTCTTTTTTGAGAGAATGATTTATTTGCAGTATTGATCGATTGCAATGCACCGTCCTATTAAACAATTTCAAAATTTGAATGTACCAATCAATATGTCTTATAACTTATATGGTGTATTGCACCCTCACATAGGCGATATACGGGTGACACACGAAGTTTTAAATTATTTATTTGCTCTGTGTTTTTGAAATGCAATTATGTGCCTCTTAATTTTATTTCCGTAATTTATTACCTATTTTTGTAAGCAAACAATAATTAACATAAGTAATTCTAGGTATTTTATGACTGTGTACGAAAAAAGAGAAGTATGTTTTGCTTAAGGTTTTGTTAAAGTTACCACGACTACATACATTAACTTTCTAATTACATACATTTTACTACTTATTGTTTAATTTTGTTTTCTCGTAATCGCCAATTTTAAATAATGTAATATCGCTTTGTTTGATTTTCTTTAAATCCTATTATGTTTTTTAAAAATGCTTTTGCGTACCGAGACTAGAAAAAGAACGCGATTCTACCATGTTTTGCCCTATACTTGTTACATGGTCCAAGTTAGCTGCGCACACAAAATACGGCAGCGAAATGATAATAAAATAATAACTGGCTCGAGAATTCCCTAGAGCCTTAACTATGCTTGCCTATTTTACAAGGCATCGGTTCTCGGCGTCCTGGTCGTCCACTGTTAACAATTCGTCGGCAGTTTGCGTCAGAGCTGCGGGACGTGGACTTGACTTGGGAGGATGCACGGCCTGGAGGCAGTTTTTGGATTCCATATGCTCCACATAGGGAGCGGATATGGTATGAAGATGATGATGATGATGAATTCCCTATAATTCAATATGTTATTTAATTACTGTTTTTTTTTTTAGTTATCCTGAAAAATTAGTAAAATGCAAAAAATTTGGGCTTTCAGTTATTTCATATTTTTTTTTTTTTTAATAAAAAGAAATCTATGCAATCTTTGCACATATTTCAATTTGTAAATACTATTTTTAATAAAGCCTAAGCGGCTTGTGCTTGAAAATAGGAATCAAGTCTTGTCGAAGTGGGGATTCGAACCGACGATCTCTGGACTCGGAGACCGCGACGCTACCCACTGGGCCACCACCCGTTCATCCAAGTTAATCGATCACCCTTCAATTGAACCGGGTTGTGGTCTAGTGGTAGATTCGGGGATTCCGGATTAGAATCTCTAGGTTCGAATCCCACTCCAGCACAACTTGTTTCCTGTTTTCTGACACAGTTATTTCCGACTATTTGAAAGCAGTCCGAAAAGGAAATATTTGAATTTATCATAAGAACTCAAATTTTTCATTTTTACTAGAAAAAAAAATGCATGTAGTTTACATAAGAACTACGGGACGTGGATCTGAATAGGGAACTGGTGGCCGACACTTATTCCTATAAAACATCAAATTGTTGGGATGATCATAAATAAAAAAGTGAAGTGTTAATATTTTCCTTTCTAGTTTCGTAATAAGTTATAAACAAATGTTACGTGGGCGTAATATTTTAATATCCATTAGTACGATTGTACTTTCTATTGTGCCTATCTATGAGATAAACTTTCTTTTCTGCGTTTTTTACGGTTAGTAAATTATTTCAGTTTATTTTATCGATAGTTATCGAATTTATCTATCGTGGTCATTGGCTCAAGTCTTACGCAATAAATAATATCGTATTCCTTAATTCATTTTTTGTATCCTTTCACTTATGAATATTGTCCGTTGGAATTGGGGATTCTAAAGAGCTATATTATTGTGGTTCAAATTATGAATTATTATGGTTGTCAACGTTTAATAATTATTATTTATTGAACACGTTTAAAAATATATTCAATTCCTTTTATTTCATTAGAAAATTCGATAATGTGCTTATTGACCATGTCTTAGGTAACTCTGTAATTCGTAACCATGTTAGGTAACCCTGTAATTCATAATCGCAACCCTGGCCCTGATAGCTGACTGCGGGGTAATTTCTATTTTCATCGATTTTTCAGTTTTATTTTTTCAGTAATCTTTGTTGATACGTGTAACTAAGCAAACATGTTTAAGTAAAAATGAAATTATTTAAGTATCTATAAGTATTTATATTATACCTTGTTGGCACTACAGTGAAAGCCCCACCCTTTGTTTTAAAGACTATTGAGTCTTTTTTCAGTCCAGCACAACTCTACCGATTTTTTAAAGCTAATCCGCGAAATTTAATAGATTCAGTTTTAACTGGAAAAAGCGGAAGAAACGAAGGTTAAATACGCGCGACCAAATGCTTTCATTGCCCCTATCACTGTCTCGGCTCTATGATTGTCATAAACACATTCACCCCAACCTGCTCAAGGAGCTGGCCCAAATTTACAGTGATAGGGATATTAGTAATTCTACCCCTTTTTCAGTAGTTAGTTACAAACCACCACCCGCCCAACCGCAGCCTCCCGCCCGCCCCCCGTCAACCACGCCCAGAGAAGACGCAGCAGCAACCTCGGCCGAGTCCAAACCACAACCTACAATATTCAACCAGTCATCCTATCTGGCGGACCTATTTCATGCGTCCCCTGCCGCACCCTATTCACATCCTAACCAAAACAAGTCTCAGTCACGCAAAGAAATGAGAAAGAAGGACTCCGGCAAGGAACACCCACGCCAGTCCCCAGAAACGCAGCCCCGAGGGACTCAGGCAAGCGAGGGCGACCAGACGGGGACTACCCCACTAAATCTATTGTTAGTGTTATCATAACTACTCCCTTTTATGGGATTGAACGTTCACAAAATATGAGTTCAGTCCAGTCCAAAATACACCAAGCTGGCACTAACCGGAAACAATATTATAAATACTTTGGTGTACGCTTATTATCATGTTATGATCCAGAATTTGGAGACAAAAATATTACTAAGGGCCTTTTTACACCTGCCGTGCCGGTACCTATTATTTGCAAGAGGTGCGTTATAAAAGTTAATTGACAAGAAGTTCATTATTCACGTTCCGAAGTGTTAGCGCTTTTTGTCAACGGCACGATGCGCGGTGTGTGTAAAAAGACCCTTAGTCAATGTTTCCGCGTATAATATTTATCGCAAATTACAAATTATTGATTAGTCCTTTTAGTAATTTCATCATCTCTTTTATTCGAATACGTATTTATCATAAAATTGATTAGCCCTAAAGTTGACCACAAATTCCACACCTCCTAAGGTTAATCGGCCATGTTTACTACCGTGTTCGACGGTGATGACAATGTTATGGTAATTAGGTAAGCATGTAGTAGGAACTGGGCCCTCAGCACAGTGTTTGTAACGAGAAATCCTCGTTTGTTATCTTCCACTTTGTATCAGATCTAAAAGATTGTCTTTCTTGTGGATTACGATCCCCATATTAAATAGAGGATAAAGAACAAGTAAAGAAACAAGAATTTCACTTCTCAAACTTTGTGCTTAGCTCCAATATTTTTGTTCTTTTGATAAACAAAGTACATAGCTGTAAATTTAATATCGAAACGTTATAACCAATACACGCTTTAGTTAGGTGTTTTAAAAACCGGTTCCACTAACCCGCGGTGAACTTCGCAGTAACTAAACGTATTTTCATACATTATTTAGGTTACCTCGTAAAATCCTATCCACACGTGTCATTTCTCGCTTTAGAGGTCACGATATCTCACTAGGCACCTACACATTTTATAAAACCACCGAACGACAGTTCATAAAATGCCATGTAAGGATGTAAAATCATAAGAATTGTTATTGTATTATTATAGTATATGAATTTAGCTATTTTAGCCACTCCAGTAGCTCAATCACAGATAACTATCGACGTAGTTAAAAAAACGTGCTAATCACGTGCTAACACTAACGATTTGAGCGATCACAATGACCGGTCAATACCGCGATCGCTGAGCCGAGCATTGACGATCTGAGCCGAGCGGAGCCGATCTACGCTATATCGCGGCCTTACGTCAAACGTCAAATCATCGCGCTTGTCGGATTTTTTATTATGTCGACTGCTTTTCTCTCAATATTTGGCTTGCCGAAAACCGGCTAAATTATAATAAAGATTGAATGAAGATTTGTGCGAATAAGATATATCTCGGGAAATAGCTCGCGACTAGTATGCGCTCGTTTAATAATCCCGATCGATAACTTTTAACGCGTGTTCCATTGTGATCGCGAAAACGTTAAACATCCATGGGTAAGAAATCGTTATCACGTCGCTTATTACCGAGTCGGTACTGATCTGTGATCGAGCAACAGCGGGCTAAGAGACCCAATAACAGGAATAAAACGACATTATAATTTATTTAGGCTTGAGAAAAGTCACTTTCCATTCTTGTGATCTCACCGGGAATCTAACCCAGAACCTCTTATTGTCGGAGTCCAGCGTCTTGGCTATTAGTTCTACAGGAGTACTACTTTAAAGTGTGTGTATGTACATAATATGTAATGTGAAATATTATTAACCGATTGTTTCTTAAAATGGCACAGGTAGTGTTGTAATGACGTCAGGAGCTCTATTATTACTGAGCCCCCATATTTTAATAACAATGTTAAGTTTTACCTTTGGTAGGTGTAGGTATTTTATATCGAGTCGTACTTTTGCAAAATAGGACGGTTTTTATACTCACTAATTAATTAACTGCATTTATATTTAAATGAATATTGAATATTGCAATGGTTTGAGGAAAATATTCATAATGTATTCTTACTTAGTGACATATTTATGTCATTATTATTCTATTGTATTTTGTTCTTTGCGCCAACATAACAGTTTATCGCCAATTCAACAGATTATTTCCTTTGAATATCGTTGATTTTAATACATTGCAATTTTTACCGAGAATTATGTGCATCTTGTCAATAAAATGAATACTGCCGTAAAATATTGTTGAAAACAAAGTAAAATTAATATCATGTCTGTGGTAGAATAAAGAAATATGATTGAATGCGTTAACACGCATACACAGTTAAATTATGCATTCATGCAATTAAAGTACGTACGTAATTTGAAAGGCAACTCTTAATTTAATTTGATTAAACTAAGGATTTTCAACTGAAAAACAAATTTGCTTTCAGATTTTTGTAAATCTAGTTAGGTTTAGTTGTGTAGGAACATTGATCACTGCAGCTTACCAAGTACGGGCATAGCGTGATTGGTGATTACAGTAACTACATAATAATTATTTCTTTAGTACCCACTTAATTCAGTTAATAGTATTTTAATCTCAATCTGCAGATGATTAGTAACTTGCTTAAGCAGCACAAATCAAGTAGATCTACGTATAAACTTTGACAACCCTTCATTTTATACCCCCTACTTACTATCCCTTATCCGCACGCAATGGTACATAGGGCACTGCATCGGGCAGTGATTCTTGATAATTTTACTACATGATAAGCAGTCATACGCTTCAGTACCAGTCCAAGGTATCACACATGAAATATTAATGCGAAAATATGTAAATAAATTAATATTTCATGTTGATCCCCTGCGGGAATCGAACCCGCGACAAAAACAAAGATAGTGAATGTGTCAATGTCGATTTTCGTTTTAAAAATAAAATATTGTTTGTAATCTTTACAAGCCTCTTCCAACTCGATTAGAGTTTGATAGTTGATAGGCCTACATCTACATGATCAATTTGGTATATTAAAACTATTATAAAAATACAACATCTTATTTGCATTTTTAGCCTCCACTGTTATGTCACCTAGGTAGTAAAATTTTATTTTGATAGTAAATTCTAGAAAAATAAATGTGGATTGTTGTTTGTGGACATTGCATGGAAGCAGAACTAAAAAATATCGAATATCACAAGAATCAATAGAATTATAATAATTTTACATAAATATTTCTCGCGTGTCCGCGCAGGCATCGAACTAACATTTTGTGTATTAATAACTATGATGCAGATTATTATATTTTTATTCATCTTTAATTTAATGTCACAAATTTTCGTTTAATTTAACAAGCTCGTTATTATATAGCGATAATTATAAATAAGTATAGATCAAAGAGACGAAGATGTCTTTCAAAACAGAAATGTTAACACTCGGACATTTACGGGGCTCGTGACCTGACGACATTGGCTGGGTTAAATGATCGCTTTGAACAATATGTACGTAATATTTGCTAACAAGGATATGGACTTACCAACTCTATTTTTTTTTGTTTAATGGTTACATACTGTAAAATAACTAAAGCGCACTTTATACGTGACAGAAAACAGTACAGTTTCTTGTGCAGTTTGCAAACTGTCCCGTATGAAGCGAAAACTGTTTGGAATATTGAAAGATCGACGCGACGTTTGGCTGACCTGACACTTAATGTTTTTTATGTGAACGTTTAAGTAGATATTGAATGCTTTTAAAAACGCAAAAACCAAATACCAACATACCCAAATATTTACATTATTTGCCATATTAACAATTTTCTGTGTGCAAATATACGATAATAACCATTGA